>VXBH01003960.1:80654-108792 GCA_013400035.1 Rynchops niger | reverse complement strand
ACCTCAGCCTTCTCCTCGTCTGTTGTTACCAGTTTGCCATTCTTAGTCATCAGGGAGGACACGCTTTCTTTGACCTTCCTTTTCTGGTTGACATACCTGTAGAAGCCCTTCTTGTTATTCTTAGCATCTCTTGCCAAGTCCAGCTCCAACCGTGCCTTGGCCTTTCTGACCTCATCCCTACATAACCGAGCAGCATCCCTATACTCTTCCCAGGACACTTGATCCTGCTTGAACTGCCTGTGCAGTTCCTCGTGCCTTTTAGTTTGACCAGCAGGTCCCAGCTCAGCAATGCAGCATGTAGAAAAGGCCTTAAATCTCCAGTGATCTTTTTTGAAAAGAGACCAGGAACCATCTGCACGTGATGCTTGTGAACGGGGAATTTATTTAAAAGAGATTATTTTAGCTGACAACATCAGAGGAAACAATTTCCACTGTGTAAATTATTAAGACTGATTATTTTGGGAGATGTTCTTTGTACGTAATCTGCTAAATTAAGATAAGGTTGTCTAAATACGCAATTCAGGTTTCTGACTTCACTGGGGTTTAGTAACATGGCTTCAGACTTGTTAGGATTTGATTTATTCCTAGAAAGGTTAGCTAAATAGTTCAGCAACAACAAAGATAAAGTACAGTCCTTTGGCTTAATTCCATATTAGCGTGTTGATGTACACAGCAATAAGATGCACTGGCCGAGGCTGCCATTTGTACTTTAACATTGTGAATACAGTATTTAAGAATACAGAGGCCACTGTATTCTTAAATATTTACCTCAGTTTTTAGGAAATAAAAATTCCCTGGTAACTGTTGGCTCATTCTATATGTGTGTGTGTCTGTGTGTATTCTTAGTTTATTAAGCGTGCCAAGTAGCAGTAGACCTGCTTGCCTTTATCTGTATCACACCCTTGGACAGCCTTCTAATTTTTATTGTCCGGTGCTGTGCCATCCTCCTCTTACACTGTCTGTTTTCTAGTATTATTCATTATGGTGTTTTTTTTCTTTTCAGACTGTGCTGAAGATGGTGTATGAGGAAAGCCGCAAGATATTGGCTTTGTCAGAACATCCCTTTGGTTTTAGGGAGCTGAAAAATGTTCATGAGACCAGAGCGGTGATGGAGGGATGGCAGAAGGAGGGCTTAACCTTGTTGGATGCTATACAGTCACTGAAAGATTACCTTAGTAAAGTGGCAGATAGAGGAGACAAGGTATGACAATAAAAATATCCTTTAAAGCAAGGTAACCTTTTTTTAATATATAAAGAAATGCATATTGTTATGTAGTTAGTGTGTGTATGTATATATATATATATATATATATATAAATGTACATATGTATGAGGAGCAAGGGACTCTTTCTGCGATTTGAACAGGCCTCTTTGAACATCTTTGGTCTGCTTAAATTAACAGATAGGTATACTCATACACAGTAGTAATATGAAAGACAGTGGATTGGAGATTGAGAGAGATGCCATTTAAAAAAAACCTATTTTTTTAACAGGAACATTCAGGTATTGCTGCTGACTGGAGAGGAGAACTTCTGCAAGCAGTACAGAGCATGTTTGAGAAGGAGAGAAACGTGTTGCAAATTGACTTGAAGTCTCACTTCTCCAATCATGAGTCTGGTGATGAAGGTTCACTAGCGGAAAAACTGGAGTATATCATGAAACAACAAGTAAAAAAACCTCTTAAAGTGTTATGCTCATAAATCACTGCTTCTGTTGCCCCATATTATTTAGACATTTTTACAGTTTTATTACTTCTGTTGTTAAATCTTATCTCATGTATTATTCCAGATTGTGCAGGATCAGTAGGCTTTTATAGTCTATGTTTCGGTACCATTTTTCTCACACTTTGTATATTGTCTTACAAAGCCTATTGATTGTTTTAGCTGGCATCCAGAAAAAACAGCGAACTGGAGACTGTCGCAGTGAAAAGGAAATATTTGATAAAAAGGGAAGGAGGGGAAGAACTCCACCTAGGAGCTTCCCAGAATTCTCTTGCAAAGGATACATATTGAACTAACTCTGAATCTCTTTTGGGATTTTTTTGCTGATAATGTTTAGTTTTTAGGTTCAGACCAGACAGTTTGTTGTAACAATGATGTACGAACTATTATTAATAAGTATTACTTTATTTGGAATCTAGTGAAGTGGGGTTTTTCTTTTTTACTTAATGTTAACATGAAGCATGAACTTAGTCATTTGAAGTTGCCTCTGTGCTTGTACTGCAAGGGTTTCTCTAGGGTTTATCTTTGTAGAAAATATGGGAATAGCCTTGTAGATTTAATAGGACTTGGTTCATTTTCAGGAGGAACAGAGGCAGATGGTTGTAGAGCACTTTTTCTCCTCAGACCGGAATAGCTTGCTCTCTGAAATACAGGATCTCCGAGCTCAGTTGCGCATGACACATCTTCAGAACCAGGAGAAGCTACAGCAGTTACAGGAAACCCTTACCAATGCAGAAGATCACGGGAGCAAACAAGAGCACTGCCTTCGGAGGAAAGGTAGTAATCCCAGGTTCTTGTTATCCAGTCTTCTTTGTCAATTCTTTTTTTTTTTGCCTAGAAGATAAAAGGCAAAAAAAGGTTGTTTTGCATAGCAGCAGATGGCATATAATTCCTCAGTTTTGCTAATGCATTCAGCTTTCCTACAATTTTAGCAGAGGAAGGAATTGTTCTTCTTTGTAATATTAATAGTTAAGAAAAAACTGTGCAAAGCAAAGAGAAGCTTTAAAATAACCCAGAGCAACAGAACTGAAGGGTGACTCCGTTAAATAGCGTACACATGTAGAAAACTTATCAAGGATAGTAAAATATTGTTGTTAATTTTCAGGAAATTCTTCATGTATATGTTTGCTAGTAAATGGATGGGTTTGCTTAATGATGTTTAGAATCCATTAGTAGCAGGTTACTTAAAAGTTTGTCACAGTAACTGTCATAGTCTCACCCAGTCTTCATGTTCTTCTCACTTTGCCTGGTCCAGCAGCAGCAGAGCTAGTCTATCTCTGTGTACACTAGCTCTCTGTATGTGTATTTCTCTGCTGATTCCTGTCATGTTTGAAAAGAAATGGATTCTCCAGACAAGAACACTTTAATACAGCTAATATTTTTGCCCAGTTTGAACCAGTGTAACTGCTAACATATTGTCAAATTCTCCATAATACAAACAACTGTTAACATTTTCTTATCCTAGTTGAATTATTAGAATATAAACTTCAGCAGGAAAGATCTATTGTAAGTGACTTGCACAGCACCCTGTCTGAGGAGCAGAAGAGAGCCTCTGAAACATATGATCTCTTGAATCAAGAAAAAGCAGCCCTGAAGTTAGAGCTTTATGAAAGTAAGCAAGAGAATGAAAGACTGCAGAAATCCCTAGAAGAGCTTCACAGGGAGATAAACCAGTTACGGTGAGCAGATGTTTTGTTTATCAACAGGGCTGAAAGAGCATTATACTCATTGGATCCACAAATGCCTTAGCACTTGGAAACACAAGGAGGAAAACTAACCTCCCTCACTTGTCACTAATATGATAATTTTTCTTTACTAACTACTTAAATTTATATATTCTTCAGTTCAAATTTGCATATTTACCTTTTCTGTAGCCTTGACTTAGAAGGTTGTGGAAGAAACAAGTGCATGTTGTATTGGTATACTAAAAGTGAACAGACTAGATCCCTGTATCCCTTATGTACCCCACTCCTGCAGCTTTTGTCTTAGTCTTTTGGTTGTTACTTCTGTTTGCCAGTCATCTTGTGCATGGGTTGGGTTTTTTTTTCTGGCCCCCGCCCCCCCATCCTCTTCCTAGTGTATGCAAATTTTTTTTTTCTTTCCTCTCACAAGACAACAGTTTTGCTCTTCCAGGATAGGTAACTTCTCCCTTATCTTTTAACTGTCACTAAATAGAGCAATTCTTGCTTTCCTTGCAGGGGAGGAAAATGTTCTTAGATGTTAAATAGCTGTGATTTGAAAACTGACCCTCTTTAGAAACAGCAAGGGCCATCTTAAAGAAACAAGTCAATAGACCAACTCACAAAAAAGTAACCCAAAATGTGTTACTTGCGTTGCTAGCGAAGGATGTTCTGTTCTGAACATAGATAGAAGTGTTGTTTTGAACTTTTCAGTTTTGCATTGGAAAAAAAACAAAAGGATTTGACAGCTGCCCTTGAAGACTTGCAGACAGAACATCTGAAGGAAACAGAGCTACGAGGTTTGTTTGAGGAGCAACAGCTTCAGCATAAGAAAGCAGAAGATGAAAAGACAAAGGCCTTGGAGGTAATGCCCTACATCTCAATGTTTCAGTTAGTGTCATGCACCAAGGGAGATGAACTAACATGTTATTTTTGCAGGTTTTTTTTTTTCACATCCAATGTTTTCTGTTTAATAACTTTTTAACCCTCCCACTCACCAACCTTCTACTTAATGTGCACAGTGTTTTATTTTCACAGAATTAAAGCTTTCAGTTACCCTCCTTAATTGCACATGGAAAAATAAGCAAAAGTTTTTTGGGTTTTGGTTTGGTTGTTTTTTTTTCATATCATCTTAGTGGTTTTGGAGCCTTATGCTTTCACGTTCTTGGGATCAGTTTTGTGCTGCCCCTGGCTGTGCAGGGAGAGCCAGATTCTACAATTTTGTAACTGCACTCTTTATTCCAGAGCAAATGTGCTATGAGGATGTAATGTGTATGATGAACTGAGATTATGCACAACCACACAATGATACATATGCTTGGCAGAGAGTAACTGGAGCTTTTACAATATAACATGTATATTTTGAGGTTAACCAAAGTATTTTTTTGTTCCCTTCCTTCTAAATTGAACAGAAAACAAATGAACAGCTTTACCTCTGATAATGTGATACTCAGTTCTTGTAAAAGGCCTACAATGACTGGAAAAGGAAGAAGATTTAATGTAAACCTTTTTTTTTTTTTTTTTTTTTTTAAATAAAAACCAAACTCTATCAGATGACTCCAAAACAGTCCTAGTTAAATGCCCTAAGTGAGGAAACACAATTCTGACTCTTACTTCCTTGTAGTCTGGCCTCTCACATTATCTTTCTGGTAGATGTTTAGGTTTGTGGGTGATTTTTGTTTGTTGGGATTTTTGTTACTACTTGCACAGTAGGACACGGTGCTAACATCCTCCATCTTGTAAAGACTGCTCATGCGGTGAAGGCTGGGACTATCTCAGCCAAGGCAAAGAGAAAAGCACATTGCTCCAGACATAGTTGTAGAACAGATTAAGACATTCACAGTTCACACTGCTGCAGTCTTGCATTACAGGTTGTCCCTTCAAGCGCTACTACAGAAAGCTGATGCCACTTAGCATCTCACCTGGCTTTCTGTGAGATCAGAGGAGAGGTGCTGCTGGCTGCGGGGGGAGTAGGGCAGACGCCCTGCTAGGAGGACAGCAACACTAGCTCTGCCTAGGACTGCCCCTTCGGTTGCTCTCTTTCCTTCTGAAGAAAGGCTGGCTCCCAAAATGGACCTAGGGATGGATTATTTTTATCAGCCTGTGCTGTGTGCTTTAAACATATGGGCTGTAAGATCCAGAGGTTTTACATCTACTCTTACTGCTTAGATTTTTGTTTCTTTTTAAATCGACATGGGTTATTTCTGCTTCAGATGTCACTTAATGTGATTGAGTGATGTAAAGAATAGTGATTTCCTAATGAGTGTCTTGCTAATTGAAGAAAAATTAATGTCCTGGAAGATACTTTAACATTACAATCTTCGGGTTTATTACTCGATGTCATGTTGTTAACAAGCATGCTTCTGTCACTCGTAATTAGAAAATTAACATTGTAATTTTAAATTAAACTTTTTAATACCTGAACTACTCTAGTTCAGTGTTGAATTTCTTCTGGGATAAAACAGTTTAAAATTGCCAAATGCCAGCCTGCCCTATGAATGAGTGTTTGTACTGGACTATTAATATGTGCTTACCCTTTTGAACAGGAGCTGCAGGCTGCCTTGGACTTGCAGTCAGTGCAGAATAGCCAACTGGCTGTATCCTTGGAACATGAGCAAACAGTTAATGATAATCTCCGCAAGGAACTTCAGATTGAGCACTCCCGCTGTGAAGCGTTGCTGTCCCAGGAACAGACCAAACTGTCGGAGCTACAGAGAACTTTGGATGCCGAGAAAAATCATTCGTTGGAGCTCCTGAACTCCTTGAATCATGAACGCATTTTGACGGAACAGTTGAGCATGAGAGTGAAAGAAGGTGCTTCTTGCCCGCACACGGAATCGCTGCTGGAACAAGCCTTTGTTCGAGAACTCCAAGCCCAGCTGGAAGAAGAGAGGTGCAGAACTATGGAGCTAGCTGCTATTATTGAGAAAACACACCAGAAGGCCATTCGTTCCAAAAGGAAGCTAGAAGATGAAGTACAGATGTGCTGCGAAGAAACCCAGAAGGAGAGAGAGGCCAGCGACAAATTACGAGCTACACTGGAATCTCTTCAGGGTCAAAAGCGAGAGGTAATCCGTTCCTTAGAAGCCCAGAAGGAAAGAGAGGTGAAGCTGAAAGCTGACTGGGAACAACTGCAGTTGCTCTTCAAGACGATGAAAGAGCAAGATAAAAACAAGAAAGAGGAGAGAGAGACAGAGCAAAGACAGCAGCAACAAAGAGAGCTAGAGAAACAGAAGGACTGGCAGAGAGCTCAAGAGAGACTGGTGAGAATGCCTCTGCAAGCCTTGCCTTACATTGAAATAGCCACAAACCGGGATTTAACGCTGTGGATTGTGTTAATTGAAATGTTTTCTTCCCTTAAACAAAGCATCCTGAAAAACACATTAGATGATCTCTTTTCCTGCATTTCTCAAATGCAGCTGTTTTCAGTGGTTTGTGTCTGGGTTTGTTGTTGACAGAAGTTGATCTCTAGTTCTTTGCCTATGCTGGGAATTGCCTGTTGTTAACGGGTGGAGAAGAACATGGCTTAAACACAGAACATGAACTAGTTTTCATATCATTGCCCTTATTTTGAATTAGACCCCTAATTATGGTTTGCAACAGTACCCTTGTTTCTCAGCTCCTTCACTTTCATTAGAGGAGGGGGGAGGCTTTGCAGGCTCTCTGGAGACTTGTCAGTCACCATGTCTGGAAATAGATGGAGAAAATGCCCACTCCAGAGTCATTAAATGGCTTCCTGGTGACCCCCTGAAAGGCAGTACTGTAAAACTTTCCCTATAAGTGGTCTGTGAGTTAATATATCCTAGTTAGGTGTGATGCCTTTATTTGCAGTCTGTGTGTGTAGATAAAAAAAAAATTAAAAACAAACAAACAAAAAAAAAAAAAAACAAAACAAAAAAACCCCACAAAAAACCAAAAACCAAACAAAAAACCCACAAAAACCAACAACCCCAAAAAAACCCCTTGCGTTGTGTGTGTACATATATGTGTGTGTATATATAAGGTGCAATTAACTACTACTTATTCTGTTCAAACAGCAAAACTTGGAACGGCAACACCAGAGAGATGAACAAAGAATTAAAGAGCTGCAAGAAATACTGGCAATATTAGAAGAAAGAGAAAGAAATCTCCCATCTCCAAACTGTCATCAAGAACTACTGTGTACCTTAAACAAAGATGAAAATGCCGAACAGGCCACAACAAAAGAAGCTGAAAAATCACTTTTGCAACAGCAGCGACAGCAGCTAGAAAAGATAAGACAGCAATTGCTTTTTGTGGCTGTGCAGCTGAATGCGTTCGTATATAAAACTGTAAATAAGTGAGTAGTTGTTCATAAAATAGCAGTTTTCTTTCCATCCTGCTTCTGAAATTGTATGGGTCATGGCTGAGAGCCCTGTGCTGAAGGGACTTGAACGATATGTCTGCTTACAAGACTCAACCTTGTCTGAAAACATGGTTTCGTGGTGGCAGCAGACTCTGGCTGTTCTCATCCCTCTGCCACCATTCCCATTAGAAGCTTGTGTGCCTGTGTTTCAACTAGATCTGTGGGGTGACCCTGCTTAAAAAGAACAACTCAAAAAAAAAAAAAAAAAAAAGTCCCACTGGAAAGAGTCTTTAGGTAGTTTGGCAACTGCAGCAGTCTGATAAGAGAGCAATCAAAAAAACAGGTTAATCAACAGATACACATATTTAGAATGGGAAATGCCATTGATGGTGGCAGGGAAAAGCTAGGGGTCAGGAATGAGTGACCAAGTAGCAGTAAGTTTTTACTTCTTCAGTAGCAGAGTAAAGTAATAGTGATGTTTTGCTGCAGCCTGAATTTGCATGATAGATTTCTATTAAGACTGGTATAAAATACAGACTTCTGAATAAATCCTGTGTGGCACTATTTAGAAGTTTTACTCTTAAGAATTAACGAACCATGCTAACTTCTGTGTGATTTCATAGTATTTTGTGTAATGAATAGTGCGTAAGTACAGCTTCAAAACTGAAAGGTCATTCAGTGGGGAGAAGGAATCAAATGTACGTTCACATTACCACAAATCAGTCTGATACTGAAAAAGTATTTCTGTTTAACAGAACCGTTAATGACTGGTCTGCATCAAATGATGAAGCTATAGCCTCTTTACTGCAGACATTACAGGAACTAAAGTCAGGTTTATTGTCTCCTCTTGCATCTCAGGTAAGGAAAACAGCATATATTTGTTGATTAGCAGTAAGTTGTTCTGTATACTTTGGGTTGCAATACACATGTAAATTGATGGATTGATTTGATCTCCCCCCCCCCTTCCTTTTTTGGTAGAAATCCTGAGGAAAATTCTGTTTTGCTTTGAGGATGAAAAAAGATGTATTCTTTTACTCACACTGTCATTACATTAATATATTTTAGTATCGGACTCTTGCTTTTTTTGTTGTATTACCGAGTCTACTTCTGATGACATTTTTTTTCCTAGATATATAATACGTCCAAGGATATCAAACCATGGGATGTGTTGCTGCTGCTTCTGCACGCATCCAGACGCAGCCATTTTTCAGCAAATTGTCAAGTAATTTTCAAAAAGCGCAATAGTGGTTTGTCATCTCAGCAGAGATGTTTTGGCTGATGTTTGCAGTATTGCAAATATTTTATACAAACCTAGGGATTATCAAAGACTGAGCTCAGGTCTATTAATACAAAATACATCATAAAAACATAGCTTTTAGATACCATCTTATTCACCAGATGACTTTGCGCTGTCATTTATGTCTTTCTCTCACAATGAAGAAAGAGATCTTCAACCACATTTCAGCCAAAATTTTGGGATTTAGGGCTAACTAACAGTCTTGGCTCTTGTTCAGTTCAGCTTCTCTCTATTCCCTCACCTGCTTGATAGCAGATCCCCAGAAAATATACCTTGTCTGATGCTGTTATAACTTCTGTTGTTCTCCTGTGCTCTGCAAAAGTCTGGTGTATGACAAGCTGCCTTGACATGGTGCAGCCTCTCCATGTGTCTAACTGCTTACAAAATACAATAAATATTTTCCTTCTGTTGCCTGTGCAACCACTTAGGTGGCTGCCAGATCGATCATCTCTAAACCTTCAGGAGCAGGATGTAACCTTTTCCCAAGCAGGTGTTCATGGAGTTATTTTGGTTACGCCTTCCTCTCACAAAGGTATAGAACCCTCTGCTATGGACAAAACGCTCGGAGATCCTGTGAGGAGAACCAGACAACCTTATGGCTCTATTTAAATCTGACTTAGCAGAACTCCCTCCAGAGTTGAGCTGTTTTTCTGGCTCAGCTCCCTCCAAGTTATTACTATACCGGAAAAGAAGAAATAGTTTGTGTTGTTTGTTTTTCCTCTGATGCCATTAACTCTTCTGCATTAGAAAGTCTGTTGCAAATGCTTTTCACAACTTCAAGGTTTTCCAGGCTCTTCTCACCATCAGTTAGCAGACCTCTTAACATTAAGCCAGTGAATGCCATACGTAATAGCATTCCCTTCTCTTGTTGGACTAGACTTTGCAATTGCCTCCTCCAGGGACTATGACCACAATAAAATAAAGGGGCTTGAGCTTTGCTTAACAAAAAAGGGTGTAGTGGAGCACTTTTAAGACACAGGCCTTTCTATAGCCTGGAGAACAGAAACTCTACCTTGATATCTTTTCTTCTGTGGGCATCAAAGGCCCTTCCTCTCTGCCCTCTTTTCTGGCTTTGATTTTTTTTCCAGAATCACCTTTTGTTTCAGTCTCCTCCCTGAATTTCTGCTTTAAGGTACTGAACTACATGCCCTGGAGACCAAAGGAATTTACTGCTGTTACCTCCTTGAGTTGTGATAAATTGGGGACTATTAGTCAGGGAAAGTGGCAAAATGCCAAAATGAAAAATTTGTGCCAAAATGAATATGGAGTCAACTGGTCAATCAAATGCCAACTGGTGCAGTAGAAACCAAGAGTGTAGATGAATCATGTAAAACTCCTTCAGATACTACGTGTATCTGTTACTGCCTTCAAATTGAGCTTTTGGAAGTCTGTAAAATGCCTAGGATGGTGGGACCCAGTCCTTACTGGGCTGCTTACTGAGGAGGCCAATATAAAGCAGATTCCCTCCACTTCAGTGCGATACAGATGGCTTTTGTTTCCCATGTTTGAAACATTTTTAATAATACTTACCTGAAGTGGGTTTTGTAGTCCTGTGTGTTTGAAGTCCTTATCTCTGCCCTTGATCTCAAAATGCTCTTCTGTCCCATCTCCGTGTATAATATGGCACAAGTGCCGTAGCAGTGAAAGCTATGCGGAGGGAAATAGGTGCTTTAGTTTATCTAACTTCAGTAAAAGCCTGAAATTGTATAGAACATCTGTGAATGAGATAATAAGTACAGGACAAGAGTTCAACTTGGAAAGAAATAAATACCTAGTTTCAAAACAGTACTGAAGGTAGCGTTAGATTCTTGAAGCATTTTTTAAACTCATTTAAAATACGCTGAGAAGTGGAGAGTCTTTGCTTTCTGTCATTTTAAAGAAGCTACAATGTCAAAAGGAGGAAGATGGGTTATGTGCCATGAAGGTACTGATCGCATTGGAGTCCCCGTTTGTTGTATATATTGCAGGCAGACTTAGATGGCTGTGGTTTATTAAACTTTATTATATAATATTATTTTTTTTACTTGACAAGTTGTGCTCTTCATAGAAGACAAATGTACATGGCATGTATTAGCGTGTTAAGGTATTCATAAGAAATTACTCCTGAAAAAGTTCAAACTCCTAATAAGGTTGTACTCAAAATAAGTTGCTAGAAGAAATTGGGGTCAGTTGTGTGTACTGGCTCTTCTCGTGAATATAGCTTTTATTTCAAGGGATAAAACATTAACTGTCTCAAAAAATATCTTTGCTCTCTCTTGTGATTTGGCGTATCATGCACTGATGTAACTATTGACCGTTAACTTGATAGTCAATATGAAGAAGTTTATGAAGGCAGAACTTCCACAAAAAATTGGACCTGGAGTTGTGGGTCTCATTCCTACAAGAGATGACTTACCTGAAAACTGAATTTCTCAGAATTGAACGCGACTTTTCAGAATTTACGTCTGTAGTTGCCTCACAATGTGTTTTTGTGCATGCATATGCAGACACCGTTCTTCACAGCTTCTATGCTGCGTGTGGATGTTGAAGAGAAAGCCAGATGGTTTTTTTCTGTTTCCAAATGTTTGGGAGACTCTGTTATTAAAGGGTATATGATTCCTGTAAAGCCATCAGACAGATCTGTAGAGAAGTGATAGTTTGATTAGCAATTAATTTGATGCTTCTTAAGAAGGGCTGCATGTGTGTTTCAGTTACCTATCCTACTTTTTAACACCTGGATGCCATTGCTTATTTTCAGGCTCATTATTTTTATGTTTTAGTTCGTCCATGAAGTTAGGTTATTATTCGGTTTGAGATGTTTTGGCTGTGGAAGTAATGTGCAAAAACCATCACGGGTCATTTCCTTTGGGTTTCTTTTTTAGGTCAGATCTGTGGATGATACTGACTCTGTTCAAGAACTGGAAAGAGACGCTTGGCAGCTAGAGAGAAACATTTTGCAGAACGCGCTGAAACAGGCTGAGTCTGAACTGGCTAAAGCGACGGTTGAAACTGAAAACAAACCAGTGGCAGAAGCTTCCAGTTCTAAGGTAAAATGATCGTGATGGCCAGCAAATGGGCTGTCTGGAGCTTGACGAGCGAGCGATGCCGTAGCCATTAGCGCATCATTTAAACCTTTGGCACTTGGTTTGCTCTCTCTGCCTTGCCCGTCGAACAGATTTGCTGTGTCAGAACTGTTAACAACTCAAGATCATAAAAACCTCTGGAGACTTCAGTCCTTGTTAGTAGTTCTTCTTGGGCATTGCCTAAGGGATTAATGTCACATGTAGAACAGGTAATTTAGAATTTTTTTTTTTATAAATATGAAAAAACTTGCTGTTGCAGAGGAGCCCGGAAGTGTACAGCTCAGATTTCTGTGGATAGAAGTATTTGTCAGATTATGGCATTTAACTTTCACTTACTGCTGTAGTCTTTTTCAGTTGCTATTTTAAATGGCGATTTTTATAGATGAACAGTTTTGTAAACTGCATATTAAATTAGGAACACTTTCCCCATATGTCCCACATCAGAAAAGTCCTTTTTTACCTTCTGCGTGTTAGACAGGAACTTGCACCAAAAGTAACCTAGCTCTTTGGAATCTCTTTTCACTCTTAAATGGAGAGGGAGATGCAGATTTCTTGTCTAAGCATGAAAATATCAAACATCCATTATTTTTATTTTTTCCCCCAATCCTAAATACTTTTTATTCCTCTGATGCATTTGATTGTAATCAAGTCAGATGGGCACTTATCCCAACATGCTTTCTCGTTAATACTTATTTAAAGCAGATGTTATTTTCTTTGTTTTACAGTATGACAATTTTGCTTCGAAACATTCTGGATGTTGAAGGCAGTCTGACACTCCAAGCTCGGGTGCTTTTTATCTATGCACAGAATTGTTCCAGCTGCCCTTGTGTCTGCAGTATGGATGTTTGACATAAAGACAGTTTGTTTGTGGTTTGCACACCAACCAGTAACTATGCCAAAATTTTCTAGCCTAGACAAGACTTTATAGACATACAGAAATTCGGTAAACTTGGTACAAGCCTTCATGTATGATGTCCAAACTGCCAGAGTGTAATACCACTACTTTGTACCAAAACTCGCCAAGTAACAGACTCTGTTATACAAATACTTACTCAAAATTTCATTTTAGAGAAGTGTACAACAGCTTGTATACTTTATAATTATTGAATAGCTTTCTACAATTTTGTAAAGCATAAATAGGTTTTAGATGCCTATGCACAACAAAGTTGTGGGATATACTGCTGGAAAAAGGAACCAACTTTTCTGAGCTTTCTGTAGCTAAATTCTAACACACTGGATNTTTTCCTTTCTGCAGTTGCAGAGACTATATAGGAAGTACCTCAGAGCAGAGAGCTTTAGAAAGGCTCTAGTTTATCAGAAGAAATACCTCTTGCTGCTTCTGGGTGGATTTCAGGACTGTGAGCAAACAACCCTCTCTCTAATAGCACGTATGGGATTCTACCCCTCACCTGCAGACCTGCAGCTTTCTGGATCACGTTCCCGTCCTTTTACCAAGTTCAGATGCGCAGTCAGGGCAATCGTCGCAGTATCAAGGTAACGCCGAAACACTCGCTGTCTGTTACACATGGTGTCAGTGCTAAGTTGGATGAGTACTAAACTAAAGATTTATAAAAAGCTGCTTTTCTCTTGAGATACACCCAGCTGCAACATATTTGGGAATCAGTGCACAACCATTACAAACAGATGTCCTTTCAGGTCCGACACGTATCTGTTTGGTCTCATTGGATAGTCTGTCTTGTAGCAGAATGTGATCATCTCATCGGTGGTGGTTTTCCTCTCTTGAATCCAGTAGCCTGGGTTCATTACGTGTGATTCTATCATAACTCTGTCAATTACTACAAATTGGGGTTTTGTTAGCTGTACTTGGGACAATATGCCATCTCATTATGGCTTTTGCATCCATTTAATGAGAAAAAAAAAAAAAAGTGGTTACTTCTGAGCGATTCCCTTGTCTAGTGAAAATTTAAGACTTTCAGCAGATGGCACAGAATATATTCAGGCTGTTGACTTTGACATGGATGCTATGATAGCAGTATCAAAGGATGTAGCAACAGTGACCTCCAAACTGTTCCTCTGAGGCAGGAAGAGCTGCCACAACTGCATAAAATGGGATAAGCCCTTATTCTAAAGACTGAAGTTAAAGAATTCTTCCTCCATTCCTGCAAGGATTGTTACTTATGCTGTTTAATATGTTTCATGACAACAAATAGTTTAATATTAAAATTTGGTGTATTTTTGCTTATTTTTAATCATACTACAAATTTATTTTGTTCCTAAGGTTAAAGTTTTTGGTGAAAAAGTGGAACAAAGTTAGCAGGAAGAGCGCGCAGGATGAAACCATTTCTCGCAGCATAGGGGGTAATACAGGTAAGCATGTGGACAAGTACTTTGTTTTAATCATAATTTCTCTTTCATGCTGTGTTTCATTTAAAAACAAAAATAAAAAAATACCCACGGAAGTGGTAAAATCTGTTTATCTGTTAACACAAATGTGTTTATCCATTTCCTGACCACAGTGATTAAGAATTTACAAGGACATTGTAAGAAATTACAACTGAAAACTTTAAGAATTTATAATTTACAACAATGGCAAGCTCCTTTCTTCTCCCTTTATTACAACTGCTCGAGCTGCAAAACTGAGTCCTGTGTTCATAAAACTCATATGAGAATTATGTTTGGTACAGTTTGAAGCTACCTGCAATGGAAATTAATGCCATGAGTTATTAATAAGCCAAGGACAAATTCTGCTGGAATAGTATTAAAAGTGGTACATGTGGTTTCATAAGTCTTAGACGTGGTGTACTTACTAGTGTTACCAGAGGTGAAAAAGGGGTTTTAAGTGGTTCCAGAGGTCCAGAAGAGACTTAATCTGATGGCAGATAAACGCTAACTATTTTCTCGGGAGTTTATTAAGTGCTATCAAAAATGACAAAGTGGAGCAAATGGATATATGGTCGGATGCGGTCAGTAAGGACTGTGTTCCTTTGAGTTGCTTATGGATGTGTTTGTATGAATTTGAACAAACGTCTTAATGCAGTACCCAGTATTGTGGAACTGCCCCATTCTATGTAATATTCCACTAATTGTGGCTTTTTAACACTAAACAAAATTCAGATTAAATAATGCATTTTTCATTATCTGATACTACATAATTTTCACTGTTCTAAGTTGCTGGAAATACTTCTCTTAAAAAAAACCCAACCTCCTACATAAAACCACTGTGATGTGGTTCCTATGAAACTTGAATGCATGCTGAAATTTCTACCTCACTACAAAATAGCATCTTGTCAGCCTCACTAAAAAATATTTGATTTCTTTTTGTGATTTAAAGGACTTCTCAAATGGAGGTTTTCATTTTTAATGAAAACGAAACAATACCCCACCACTCCAAACCTTCACCAAACAAAAAAATCTCTTTCTTTCTTTGCTGTCTCTAAAGTTGGAGACTGTAAGTCAACAGTACCATATAGTTAGAGCAAACAACAAGTATTAAAATGTCTTGAAAAAACATTTTGTGTATATCAGAACATCTTCTGTGTGGATATAGCAACAGCTACTGAAAAAGCAAATCTGGAGAAAGAAACCAGTGCAAGTTCTCCATTTGTAGGAAGGAGTTGTTTGACATGAAAATGCCTAAATTCTGTTAAATCTGGTTAAAACAAACAAACAAAAAAAAAAACCCAAAGCAAAAAAGCAGTTAGCTGTAGAAAGTGTATTTTAGCTGCATTTAAAACCAAACACAATTGTACGCTGTTGTAATTCTTGTGGGGTTTATTGGTTATGTTTATGATAGACTGTTATGAGTGGTTTCCAGTGCATATTTTTTAACTGCTTCATATTTAACACAGCGTCTGGCACCAGAACAGAAATTCTAAACGAGCAGCAGCCCCCATCTGTTGACGTCAGCTCTCCCCCCACCCGGGACACTGGGATGTGCCGCAGAACCAGCTCTGCGAGATTTGTGAGCCACTCCCCCAGATCCTCTTACTGCTTACACAACAGGTCAGTCTGTGCTCTCGGCCTGTGTTAATCACTCCGATGGATAGTCTTTCATAAAAATGTAACCACTTATTGGAGGAGGTACTTGAACAAGAAGAGGAGTTTGTTTTCTTGGATCTGGTAAATGTTTTACCTCTTTCAAGATGTAACAAGAGAAGAAAACTTCTCATTATTTGCTTTAAGCATGTCTGATGTTCTTGCACTAAGAGCATTCCCGGTTGTGTTCCCAAATTTAATTTGGACAGGCTACAGGATTTACAGTGGATATGTTTGTTAGCCTTCTTTGAGGGGTAATTCTTGTTGCTTTTGCCATCCAAGTTGGAGGTTAATTTCTGAGCATCCTGTGGAAGTGGCTCCCCTACCATATTCCATTAGTATTAGCTGCCTTTCAGACTGTCTGCACAGACACAGAATGGGAGGTGGAGAAATTGTGGGGTGTGTGCTGTTGCAGTTTTGCATGTATTGTGTCCAGTTCTGCACTGAAACACAACCCCAGAGACTTGTTGCTGGGTTGGATGTCACAGGTGATGTTCTGCACAACGCTGCTAAGACAATGCCTGAGCTGCAGGCTCTGTGCGTGAGTTGGAGGAAGGTGGCTTTCAGGCACTACTAACCTTCCCACTCCCAGGCTTTCCTGGGACTCAGAATAATTTCAGGTATTGCATAGTCTGTTACTGCGTGTAGCACTCCTCTCCCAAGTCACTCCTGGTATGTGGCTTCCTCCTTAAAGTAAGGATTTCCAGGAGCTGATGTGGAAAGTAGCTGTTCTCAGTCCCATTGGCTTGGGATGTGGTGTTTGTTTATTAACTTCCTTACTAAATTAGAAACTTTTAACCAGCAGGCAAGAATCTTCTTCATTAAAAAAAAAAAAAAAAAAGGCAGTAAGGAAGTAGCTGTGGTGATCTAGAGGAATACGCAAACACAGCACATTATTTTAGATTTTTTTAATAGCGATGACTGATTTAGGGGTCGGGACAGTGCTTGTCACGAAGGACATTTAGTGTTCTGTTTTGATAGAATTTAGCAAAACATTTTGGAAAGTTAGAAACCTGCCAACGTTTCCCCAAAGACTTAATTCTGCCCCTCTGTCCCTCTGAGAGCCTGCTTCTCTGTCATGGCACGTATCTGGGTCTGACTGCCAGAAACAGTAGCTGGCAGCTTACCTATCAAGAAAAGCCATCAGTATTGTATGGAACAAGGGTATTAATACCCTTATTAATTACCCTGATTCGGAGTCACAGAAGATAATGGCAGGAGTTGGAAAGAACTGCCTGTTGTAAGTGAAGATCAGGTTCATGACCATCTGATGAACGTGAAAGTGAACTAGTCCATGGGACCTGATGGGATACACCCACGGGTACTGAAGGAAGTGGAGGATGAGGTTGCTAAACCGCTATTATATTCCAAAAGTCATGGCAGTCTGGTGACATTCCCAATGACTGGAAAAGGGGAACATAATCCCCGTTTTCAAAAAGGGAAAGAAGGATGAATCAGGGAACTATAGGCCAATCAGTCCCACCTCCATGCCTGGTAAGATTATGGAGCAGATCCTCCTGGAGGCACTGCTGAGGCAGAAGAATAACGAAGAGGTGATTTGGTACAATCAACGTGGCTTCACCAAGTGCAAATCGTGCCTGACAAACCTGGTGGCCTTCTATGAGAAGGTCACAACATCAATAGACAAGGGGAGAACAACTGATGTCATTTACCTGGACCTGAGCAAAGCCTTTGACACTGTCCCGCATATGACATCCTGGTGTCCAAGCTGATAAAATACGGGTTTGATGGATGGACAATTCAGTGGATAAAGAACTGGCTTGACAGCCACAC
Source organism: Rynchops niger (assembly GCA_013400035.1). Classification (NCBI taxonomy): domain Eukaryota; kingdom Metazoa; phylum Chordata; class Aves; order Charadriiformes; family Laridae; genus Rynchops; species Rynchops niger. The sequence goes on along the minus strand of VXBH01003960.1, from coordinate 90,919 downwards.
CCAAAGAGTGGCTGTCAATGGGTCCATGTCCCAAGTGGAGGCCAGTGACAAGTGGAGTCTCTCAAGGATCAGTACTGGGACTGGTCTTGTTTAACATCTTCATCAGCAACATGGACAGTGGCATAGAGTGTACCCTCAGCAAGTTTGCCGATGACACCAAGCTGTGTGGGGCGGCTGACACGCTGGAGGGAAGAGATGCCATCCANAGATATGGATGTGCTGGAACACGTCCAGAGAAGGGCCACGAGGATGATCAGAGGGCTGGAGCACCTCTCCTATGAGGACAGACTTGAGAGAGTTGGGGTTGTGCAGTCTGAAGAAAAGAAAGCTCCAAGGAGACCTTGTAGTGGCCTACCAGTATCTTAAGGGGGCCTAAAACAAAGCTGGTGAGGGACTTTTTAGGATGTTGGGCAATGTAGGACTAGAGGGAATGGATTAAAACTAGAGATGGGACAATTCAGATTGGACGTTAGGAAGTTCTTCACCACGAGGGTGGTGAGACACTGGAACAGGTTGCCCAGAGAGGTGGTGGAAGCCCCATCCCTGGAAGTTTTTAAGGCGAGGCTGGATGGGGCTCTGAGCAACGTGATCTAATGGGAGATGTCCCTGCCCATGGCAGGGGGGTTGGAACTTGATCTTTAAGGTCCCTTCCAACCTTAACAGGTCTATGATTCTATAATAATAGTAGGTCTCAATTGATTACTCTGTGACTGCTGTGAGTGGCAGCTCAAGTCTAATGTCGATCCAAGATGGGTTACATGATTTTGTTTCTTGGCAAAGCTATACAGGAAGAAGGGATGGGTAGGAACTACCTTCTGCTAATCAAAAGGTACAAGCGAAAGGAAAGCTCCTAATTCAAATAGGAGTGTGTTTTGCACAGTGACCCCTCCAGTGTATATTTCTCCTAATATTTGAGATGTATTGTTAATCTCCAGAAAGGAAACACAGTGTACCATCTACAGGGTCTCCTTTTTCAACCTTGTCCTTCAAAATAGCATTTTACCTGCTGAACAGGGGAGTACACACCTAGATGCAACATGTTTCTCTTCAGTCCTCCTCCTCAGAAGTGGGTCTTTTCTCACTTGGCCATTTGGACTTGCCTCTGCCTGCAGCTTTCTTACCTGGGGGACTTTGTTGCATATCAGTAGACAGAGATTCATGGGTACTCCAGCTTTTATCAAAACATCCTTTCTTTTAACTCCCCTGTATACAAAGATGCCTGGTCTGTATTGTTTTATATGTAACTTTTTGGTGGTGGTGGTTTTTACTGTTGTTCTAGTTTGCTTTGCACTGAATTACTGCCTATATGAATGTAACTTTATTATATTTATTTGAGAGTATAGCGTGAGAAGAAGAAAATAATTTGTTTTCCTTTTAAGACTGCATCCATCCACAAGTTCAGCTTCAGAAAAGTCACTTGTGCCTACTCAGGATCCTGAACGATCGCTAACGGAATACATCCATCGCTTAGAGGTTATCCAGCAAAGACTAGGGGGTGTGCAGCCAGGTAAGAACAACCTTGTTACCCCTCACAGCTGCCAGCAGTCTGGGCTGCTTTTTGCAAAGGTTCTTCCTACATATTGCCTGTAACACATGAAGCGTGTAAAGAGCATCATTTTAATGAACAATTATACTTATTTTTTGGGGGAAAGGAGAAAAAATTAAGTCCCTGAAATTAAACCTTTTTATGAATCATATCTAAAACTAGTCCAAGTGTAGCATTTCTCAAAACAAGTGCTTAGTGAAATTCTTCAGAGATAAGGCTGAATAATTTCCTATGATTTCCAACCCCCTCCTGTTACCAAGTCTAAATAAGCAAATGTTGCAGTTTAAATGAAGTTGTATATAGAGTTAATTTGCTTTAAAGTCAAAGAGAACCATTGTAATACCTGAACAGTGCTTTCTCTGCAGCACGAACTATAATACTTCCCTCATTTATTGCTTCCTTATATTCCATAGCAGATTTTAAAAAAAAATAAATAAATTGGACGCTGGTAAAAACAGCCATCTAGTTCTAAGACTGATTGAAGAGCATACAAAGGATTGTAGCGGCACTTATTTAAAACACTTCCAACTAATTTGTAGACTGAGTTCACTTAGTTTAATCTTCTAGTTACTCACTCTTGTCATGTCTTGATTGAATCATGGAAATGCCTCGTCCCATGGAAGAACTTAGAAACTGTCATCACGTCATCCTCAAATCATCTCCTATCCAGATATGATCAGATGTGTTTTCTAACGTTTTGTTATTTTTGAAACTCATGTCTAAGCCTTCTCCAGTGTCTTGGGATTATGAAAACAGAGCTGGACTTCCGGCTCTCCGGAAACAAACACGGCTAGCTTTGCTTACGAATTCTAGGCTTGCTAGTATCACCAAAGTCAAAAACTACAGTGACAGTTCCATATGGTACCTATGATATCATTCTCAGCAGGATTTTCCCTAGAAACCTTAATATTGTGACTTTGTGGGTTTTGGGTTTTTTTCCCCAAATACTGCAGTTGTTTATGGCAGATATAGATAGATAAACACATTTTAGAATTGAAACCTGACAGCATTTCTTAGAAATAAGGTATTTTGCTTTATGCTACGTATTCTACAACTGGGACACCATTAATAGCAGTTTTGTGCAAAGTGTGTATCATTTTTGCAATTTTCATGTTACCAGAATGATGATGTCAGGAATTGCAGAATGATGTTGCGACCTTTAGAACAGTGCTGTGAGCAGAATCATTTCCCAGTTTCTAATGAACTTTAAAACATCTACTCAGTGACAAGATGTTGTCCAGGAACAGAATGCACATTGAATCATTGCAAGAGTGGTGGAGTTGAACTGAGCAACCCTATTGCTGTGTGTAATGTAGGCCTGCGACGGAGCACTGGTCTTACTGTGTGAACATTCTCTTCGGCAGACAAATGTGAGCTTTCAAATCTTGTTTTGTATTGTTCCCAGGTGGCTTATGAAAATGGTAATTGCTTTCTAGGTAGCTCATAAGAAGCACATTGAGGAAATTACATGCTGCTAACTGCACCCGGTTGCTTCATAAGTTTTTTTTCTTTCAAAGAGTTTTCTAATATTCATTTGTTTTATTTAAATTCAGGTCAGATTCCAGGCCTGCCTCACCAGAGAAAGATGAAAAAGTGACAAGAACACTTCTGAAAGCTCTACTGTGAACCTCCCTGGGTTATTGCTTCCTTCTGAGTTAGTCCATGCTGAATGGAGGCAGTTGTGGTCTCTTCTGCAATTGAATAATGGGCAGTGCTTTTGCATCAGATTTTTATATGACTTTTTATTACATTTTAGTACTTCAAAAGGAAATTACTTTTCACCAAGAACCATGTTTTACATTCTCATGTGAAACTACTACTACGTTAACAGCTGACGTGTGCCTGCATAACTGTATTGTAAGTTGCACAGTGTCTCTTTGGTGTTTATTTTTCTATAGTGTATAGCTGAATTCCTTGTAAAAAAAGTTATTAAAATGGCATTTTATTAGTGAATTCTTACATTGTATGGTTGTTTCCACTTTACCTATTTACTTATTTGCTGTTCCTAAAATTTTTTGGGTTTTAATATTTTTGTAGGATCATTCTGACTAACAAAACAGTTAAAATATTCCCTCAAATATCAAAGATATGTATAGTCTTCCATGAATTTAGGATTTGCTCTTCTGGTTTTACAATAAATTAGTCCTTCCTCAGTCTTTCTCATCACACTCCACTTCAGTGGCAAGCCACCGCTCCTTCAGCTCTTCTCTGAGCTGTGCATGCATGATCCATTTGCTCTGACTGAATTCATGCAATGTAATTAATCAGTGCCTGCTTGGGAAGTCAAATGCGTGTTAGATTTACCTCCAGTGTGACCTTCACCTATCAGACTGATCTTTCCAGCCATGAAATTGACTCAGTGTCAGAGCTGTCCTTCAGTTTCCTTTAGCATCCCCTCTGGGGAGAGGGAAGAGCAGAGCTTTGTGGGGAAACTGCCTCGGTGTTCAGTGTACGGTGTTTCCATACAGTACAAGATGTCTGCCCTTACTGCACTGCGGGTTTGTCCCATTTGGTGTGTCCCCTCCACCCTGCTCCAAGTAACAGCTTGGGCACGTATCTCCTCTTGCTGCCTTGTCACAACCAGCTACTATCGTGCTGGGTTGTATTTGTTGAAGATTTGAATAAAGGTCCACATACAAGCAAACCTGTGCTGGAACTGGCAGGATAGAAGGGCACTGATCTCCTGGAAAACTTACAAGTAATTTGGAAACAGCTGAACTCACTGGCTGCACCCTTGCATCTCCCTCAACTTACCAGAGACTCCGAGAGAGTAGCCTGAAAAGGAGCTGCCTCTTGACGCTTAGCAAACTGGAGCACCTGTGTTACAGAAATACTTAACATGTTTAGGAACTTTAAAGAAAAAAAGTAGTTTCCAAAATAGATTTGTATTAGACTAATGCTTCTAAATGGGAAAATGAACAGAGTCAATGCAGGAAAGCAGAAATTAAGTTCAGTCTAAAGTGCAAATAGAGGGGACAGAAGAGAAATAAGTAAAGCTTACAAATGCTGATTAGAAGTTTTTAACACAACTCTTGGACTGCTGGTATTTATCTGTCCTGTTTAGTTTAGTCTGGATCCTTTTAACTTAATTTTCCTAATTTAAAAGGCTCATAACTTTTGTTTAACTGTATGCATTTTTGCCAAAACCAAACCAACCAACCCAATGTAAGTGAAACTCACGCTTGCAAATCCTAGCTCTGCCCAGTACCTTGTGCTGTAGGTACCTTTCAGGGAGGCAGTTCCGAATGCGTACAGAGTACACAGGTACAGAGTTTATTATCCTATGAGAGCTACAGGAGAACCTATTACCTGACTCAGCGTAAATTTAAGAGGGCCATGAACAAACAGTAATTTGGTAAGATTTGGTAAGAAAGATTGCCAAAAGTAACATAACTTGTTCAGAGTTCAAAACCAATTTGAACTGAATAAGTTTATGCTGGATCAGTGAGTGTATCATATTTCTTCTAACAATGCAATTGTAGGAGTCTTAACAGTAGATGTAGCATTCTGTCAAACTGCACACTCTGAATAGCATTGGTATCCTTTTTGTTGAGAACAGCATGAGTTTATTTTCTGTTATAAATATCATGCATTGCTAGACTAGGGTTCAGAACTGGCACTAAATCAAATTTGTAATTTCACGCTCTCATGTGAACTGCACTCCTCATTTTGACTTTGTAAGCAAGAGGGCTATTAGACCTTAGGGCCTGTACTCTTAATGAGCCAGTAAGTAGTGACACTGCAAATCTAAATTAATGACCATTTGTCCTGGTTCCAGTGGGGATAGGGTTAATTCTCCCCGGGCTCCGGCAGGGACACAGGCATTCCATGCCATGTGAGCTATGCCCACCCTGAGCTGCCAGGGCAGGAAGCCACCCCTGGGAGTGGGCTGGGGCATCCTGGGTCCTGTCGGTGAGCAGCAGTTCTGTAACCGTGTTTGTATATCCCTCTGTCCGTGTTATTCTTGTTGTTTTTCTTGTTCCTTTTGCTGTTGTGTGAAATTGCCTTTGTCTCAACCCATGAGTTTTGCCTTTTTCTTCCAATTCTCTCCCGCATTGGGAAAGCCCAAGAGAGCAGCACGTGGTTCTTTGTTGCCGTCTGAGGCAACAGGCCACCAGTTTTAAAATCTGGCACTTTTAGGTGGGCAATAAATAGCACCTTTTAAAGGACAAAAGGTAAATTGTGTGTGTGTGTATTTAGTTTCCTGGCATGCCCTGGTGTTCACAGGTTGGCACATCAAAAGGATCAGTTCTGTTTCAAGTAAAATTGGCTTTGCTTTTGAACAGTTTTAAATTGATCTACAGGGTAAGTGATCTAACGTCCCAAAGATTCACTGCTCTTAGGTCAGTCACTGACAGGGAGAAAATGATTCAAGTATTGGCTTAGTACGTACACAAAAGCCCTAGGAACAAACACTATTTTCTACTAGCACTTTGTGCCAGATGCAGCATAGCAGAATAGTGGACAATTTCAGTGTTCCTATGCATACTCCATCCTTCTCCGAAATGAAGATCGTGAATGAAGTAAGGCTGGCTGTTAGCAGTTCACCTCTAGGCAACGAAAGCTATCAGTGACTTGATGTATTCGCTGCTGAGGCTTCCCCGGGCACACTCCTCCACCACTACCTGTGGGAAGCCAAGTGCTCAGCACCCACTGAATGGCAGGGCTCTTCCCCTGCTTCTGCCCAGGCCTCTGCAGGGCTTGCATTCAGGTGGAACCTCTCCCTGACAGTCAGTGCTGTATTGTACTTCCCTCATCTCCTCCCTTCATAAAGACCTCTTACCCCCAAGCACCGCAATAGCCCCTCTGAGATATCCTCCTTGGGCATTCGACATTTCCAGAAACAGGCAGGATGCCAGGCTCAGAGGCAGATGCTACAGACCCCTATTCAGAAAAAAAACCTGTAGAAAAGAAATCAAGCCTGTCAGTCTTTCAGGATACGTGAGCTATAGTTAACGTGTTGCCTGTGGCTACGCTCCCATCAGCTCCCTGGTTTCCAAAGAGACAGTTTCCTTGAAGGACAGTGGAAGCACCGTGGCAGAAATATTTCTGCCCAGTGTGGGGTGGCAGAGTTAAGTTTTGAACAGTGTGGCTTTCCAAGTATTGGTGTGGTGTGTCCGTGCCCTCTGAAGTGCAGTTACACACGATGCACTCTCTTGTGATGCGCCGACCTCAGTAGTATGAGCAGAGAAATCAGAGGCTGAAGCATTTTGGACCAGGTAGGGAAAGAAGAAAGAGGGCAGCAACAGAAGGAAAGTGAAGGAGAAGCAAGGACTAGTTGTAGGTACCAGGAACAGAAAGTGGCTGATTCTGTAAGTCATTTTTTGATAATAGTCTCTGAATGGAGAGTGAATAGCGATTCTCCCACGGCTGCTGTGACCAGGAATATCTGCTAATGCAAATGTCTGTCTCCCTCCCACTAAGCTATGCTACAGCATGCTATCGAGCCCCATTTCACAGAATGCAGACACGGTGCTGGTAAACGTGAATGCTGGCGAAAAAAATGCCTTCCTACCTCTTGCTGCTTGGAGACTTGCAGCCCCAAACTGCTCCCTTATTTGTAGGCTGTACTGCACTGTGGGTGCTGGGATGCTGCGTGACCCCATGCCAACCCATATGAAACCCATGTGATTTTTTTTATACCTGTCATGTATGTGCATGAGAACAGCATTCACGTGATGACTTCCTCAGCAGTGAGGTGTCCTGTTTTCAGAATAAACAAACTCTTCAGCCTCTGTTATTCTCCTGACAGTTCAGGAGCAGGGTCTATAGGGATACTAGGTGCAGCGCCACAGCCGTGTTATTCTGCAGTACTGCGCTCAGGAGGGGAAGGTGCAGAGAAAGTGCTTACTTTGGGGGTCTGGGAGGGCTGCATTGCCCCTGCTCCACATGTGTTACCAACACAAACTTGGTCATCCCAAAAAGGACAGCCGTTTCTGACAGTAGTTGTTAGTAGAAAACTCTTCCCGAGATTTCTTCCCTACTGCCTGGCTACAGGAAAGTTATTATTACTGGTGGAGCAGTCCTTGTGGTCAGGACCACTGGCAAGGTCATGGAATTAGAATCATAGAATGGTTTAGGTTGAAAAGGACCTTAAAGATCATCTAGTTCCAACCCCCCTGGGCCTGGGCAGGGACACGTCCCACTAGACCAGGCTGCTCAAAGCCCTGTCCAGCCTGGCCTTGAACACTTCCAGGGACGGGGCATCCACAGCTTCTCTGGGCAACCTGTTCCAGTGCCTCACCACCCTCACAGTAAAGAATTTCTTCCTAATATCCAATCTAAATCTACCCTTTCCCAGTTTGAAGCCATTACCCCTCTTCCTATCAGTACATACCCTTGTAAAAAGTCTCAGCTTTCTTGCAGGCGCCCTTCAGATACCAGAAGGCTGCTGTAAGGTCTCCCTGGAGCCTTCTCTTCCCCAGGCTGAACAACCACCCCCTCTGATCATCTTTGTGGACCTCCTCTGGACTTGCTCCAACAGGATCACATCTGTCTTGTGTTGAGGACTCCAGAGCTGGACACAGTACCCCTCCAGGTGGGGTCTCACCAGAGCAGAGCAGAGGGACAGGATCACCTCCCTCAACCTGCTGGCCACACTTCTTGTGATGCAGCCCAGGATGCGGTCGGCTTTCTGTGCTGCAAGCATGCATTGCTGGCTCATGCTGAGCTTCTCATCCACCACCACCCTCAAGTCCTTCTCAGGGCTGCTCTCAAGCCATTCTCTGCCCAACCTGTATCTGTGCCTGGGATTGCCATGACCCATGTGCAGGACCTTGCACTTGGCCTAGTTGAACTTCATGAGGTTTGCATGGGCCCACCTCTCCAGCCTGTCCAGGTCCCTCTGGATGGCATCCCTTCCCTCCAGCGTGTTGACCGTGCCACACAGCTTGGTGTCATCGGCAAACTTGCTGAGGGTGCACTTGATCCCACTGTCCATGTCGCCAACAAAGATGTTGAACAGCACCAGTCACAGTACCAACCCCTGAGGAATGCCACTCATCACTGGTTTCCACTTGGACATTGAGCCATTGACAGCAACTCTTTTGGTGTGACTATCCAGCCAGTTCCTTATCCACCGAGTAGTCCTTCCATCAAATCCATTTCTCTCCAATTTAGAGACCAGGACAGTGTCAAACGCTTTGCACAAGTCCAGGTAGATGACATGAGTTGCTCTTCCCTTATCCACTAACGCTGTAATCCCGTCATAGAAGGCTACCAAATTTGTCAGGCATGCCCTTGGTGAAGCCATGTTGGCTGTCACCAATCACCTCCTTATTTTCCATGTGCCTTAGCAGAGGTGCCAGGAGGATCTGCTCCATGATCTTGCCGGGCACAGAGGTGAGACTGACTGACCTGTAGTTCCCTGGGTCTTCCTTTTTTCCCTTTTCGAAAATGGGGCTTCTGTTTCCCCCTTTACAGTCAGTGGGAACGTCACCAGACTGACACGACTTTTCAAATACAAGGGAAAGCAACTCCAACCAGCAGTTCCCTCAGGACCTGCGGATGGATTTTCATCAGGTCCCATGGACTCGTGTACCTTCAGCTTCCTTAGATAGTCTCATACTTGATTTTCACCTACAGTGGGCAGTTCTTCACTCTCACAGTCCCTATCTTTGCTTTTGACAATTGGACGGTGTGGCTAGACTCCTTGCTGGTGAAGACTAGAGCCAAAAAATTCACTGAATACCTCTGCCTTCTCCATATCCTGTGCGACCAGGTTTTTATCACTAACATACTTACAAGTTTTTCTTATTGCCCTTGATGTCCCTGGCCCGATTTAATTCTATCTGGGCTTTAGCTTGCCTAACCTGATCCCTGGCTTCTCAGACAGTTTTTCTGTATTCCTTCAAAGCTACTTGTCCTTGCTTCCACCCTCTATAGGCCTCCTTTGCACAAGTCTTCCTGGGGCTGCAGGAATGCCAGAGGAAGATCACGCCTTGGTGTCCTGCCGCACGTTCACCCTGGAACCTGTGGTAAAACCAGGAAAAGCCACTGCATCCATACAGGGTCCAAACCAAACATTTCCTGCTGGTGTCTAGTGCCCTTTGAAGGTGATTTGGTTTTTTCTTTTTTTACTTTATGCAGGCCCAAGCACCACTTTACATCCAGTCCCTTGCATTTCTAGGTACTCACAGTGTAATTCTGCTCCTTGAAAATCTCCATGCCCCTTCCTGGGAAATGTGAGGAGGATGGGCCCTGGGGCCTCCGGGCGCATCGTGTTTCCTATTTTCTGCGGGGAGGAAGAAGCAGGGAGGGAAGGGAGAGAAAGCAAGAGCTTCGGCATTTTCAGAAGGGGACACAGCACCAGCAGGTAGGGCGGGGAAGGGGAAGGACAGCAGCTGGATGACGGAGAGGGCAGGTCGGGATGAGGCCTTTCCGAAGCAGTGGGACGCACCGGGGTGCCGGGGCCTTCCGCACGCCGAGGGCTCTCTGCCCTCGCTACCGGAGGGCGCACACTCCTAGAGGAGCCCACGTCGAGGGCCTGGGGCTAACTGCACACCAGGCCCCACCGCGCCCCGCCNGGCGCCTCCTCCCCGCCTCGCCCCGGGACGGCCGCCGCCTTCCGCTCGTCCCCGGCCCCACCTGCGACAGGGCTGGGCGGCGGCTCTGGCGGGGCCCGTTCGCTCCTCGCCCGCACCATGGCGGCGGAGCGCGGAGGCTGCTCCCTGGAGGCGGTGCTGCTGCCGCCCGAGGTGCGCGAGAGCCTGGCGGAGCT
>VXBH01003960.1:44692-63130 GCA_013400035.1 Rynchops niger | reverse complement strand
GTGTCATCAACAAACTTGCTGAGGGTGCACTTGATCCCAATGTCTGTGTCACTGTTGAAGATATTAAACAGTACTGGTCCCAGTATGGACCCCTGAGGGACGCCATTTGTCACTGATCTCCATGTGGGCATTGAGCTGTTGACTACTACCCTCCGGATGTGACCATCCAGCCAGTTGATCATCCACCACACAGTCTATCCATCAAATCCATATCTCTAAGTTAGAGAGAAGGATGTTGGGGAGGACCGAGTCAAAGGCCTTGCAGAAGTCTAGACAGATGATATCCGTAGCTCTTCCCGTGTCCACTGATGTAGTCAGTCCATCATAGAAGGCCACTAGGTTGGTCAGGCAGGACTTGCCCCTGGTTGAAGNTCTCATCAGGTCCCATAGACTTATGTGTGCTCAGGTTCCTCAGGTGGTCACAAGCCTGATCAGGCAGTGTCCCTGTACTCTTCCTAGGATACCTGTCCCTGCTTCCACTGCCTGTGCTTCTCTTTCTTGCCCTTGAGTTTGACCAGGAGCTCTCGACTCAGCCATGCTTGTCACTTGCCTTCCTTTCCTTATTTCTTACACCTGGGGATCAAGAGCTCTTGCTCTATGTGGAAAGCCTCCCTAAAGATCTGCCAGCTCTGTTCTGCTCCCTTGTCCCTGAGGGCAGTTTCACAGGGGATCCTATTGACTAACTCCTTGAAGAGCTGGAAGTTTGCTTTCCTTAAATTCAGGGTCCTGACTTTACTCTTCCCCTGACCCATATCTCTCAGGACTGTGAACTCCAGCAGAGCATGATCACTGCCGCACAGTTTGCCTCTGATCTTGATGTCACCAATTAATTCACTTGCATTGGTCACCATCAGGTCCAGTATCGCATCCCCTCTGGTAGGGCTGTCTATTACCTGGCTTAAGAAATTATCTTCAATGCACTCCACGTGTCTCCTGGATTGCCTACAGCTCACCATGCTACTTTTCCAGCACAGGTTGGTGTGGTTGAAGTCCCCCAGCAGGATGAGAGCCCGATGCCTCCTGTAGCTGGGGTAAAAAGGCTTTGTCAATACGCTCCCCTTAATCAGGCAGCCAGTAGTACACACCGGCCACAAGGCTCCTTTGTTGCCCCCGTGTCTAATTCTTACCCATAGGCGTTCAACCTGCTCATGGCTATTCTTTGGACAGCTGCTCACACTCAATACGTTCCTTGATGTAGAAGGCAACACTTCTTCCTCATCTGTCCCTTCTGAACAGCCTGTAGCTGTTAACAGCAGCGCTCCAGTCATGGGATTTGTCCCAACAAGTTTCAGTAATAGCAACTAGGTTCGTGTGATGCTTCTTGGAGAGTCTTGAATATGTAGGAAGTTATTAGAGGATGTTTTGAGCAGCGGGTCTTTTAATGACTGAGAGCTGCTGAAAATGAGGGCTAAAAATAGAAGTAAAATCTGTCACTTAGCAGAAGAATGTCATGTTGATGTCTTTAGCCTTTTTTTGGTTATAAAAAAAAAAAAAAAAACAGGTTATAAAAATACCTGTTTCAGGTAGATTTTACTGGACCATGATGCCATGTTAATATCATTACCGATTTCCACCTCCTGCAGGAAGGGACTTCACTGCTAGCTTTTGTAGTGAATTTTATTCTTACTTACAACAAAGATAGTAACAACAGGACCTTAAGGAAAATCTGCATGCAGAATAGTGATTATGAAATTACTTCCCCCCCCCAGCTTTCCTAGCTGCAATGAATTGTACAGTTTTTCAGGAATGTAGCTGATGTCTGACATGAGTAATCAGAATTTCTTGATTTCAGTCGTTTTTCTTATGGGAGGAAGGTTAAAGTAATGCTGCTTTCTAGGAAATGGGGGAGGATACCTTAATGACTGTAAAAGCTTTAGCATTTTAAACTCTTTAAATATCTTTCATAATTTGGAAACTAAAATTGCAGGCTAAGTTCATGAGTAAGTGAGTTTAGCTGTTGGAAGAACACTTGAGTATCAGATAGAAATACATGATACTTTGAAATTATTATCCACTTGTGTCAGTTTTTGAGTGTTTTAAACCCATGGTTTATGGGTGAAGTCATATACACTGAAAAAGTTTACAAGACAATGCCTTTGTTCCTGAGAGAAACTAAAAAGGGAGCGTCTAATTTCTGAAGCATGGAAGGATTTAGCCACAAAGCTATAGAGAATATCGGGTTATTGAGATTCACCTGTTTTCATGCCGGATGAAAACATACGCAAAAATCAGAAAAGCTTTGCAGATTGGGGATATTGGAAAGTTTAAAGTTGCAGAATTTCAGATGAAAAACGGAGCTGTTGATAATGGTATAGCAAGACAGTTATCTTGGGAAAGGAGTCGTATTTCCAAAAGAAGAGGTCCTGTGCAAATGCATGTATTTAGTAGTATAAAGATTGCACTACACAGATTTTTCAGGAATAGAAAATCTAAATACTGACTAAGCTTCTCTATGAGAAAATTGTGTTGAGCTACTTTCCAGATTCATTTAAATCCATAAAACTAATAGATAATGGGGAAATTGATGGTGACATAGTATTTTAGAACTCTCGTACCAGACCCCTGGAGGGTCTAACATTTCCAGGAGTAAAAAGCAAAATGCTTTAATGAATTAATAAAAGTCATGGCAGATAAGTAGTAGCTCTGGTGGTTGTTGTTTTCCCCTCATATTTATCAAGACTGGAGAGAGAAGACTGGGGAACTTCGAGAAACCTAATCAAGTTAGATGAACGGGCAAGGCGAGTGAAACTTAGCATTTGTACAGGTCACATCAGCAGCTTCTACATATTAGATTAACAGGAATTTAATTCATTTAAAATTCCGCAGCTGTTTATAAAATGCAGTAAGGCCATTAAAGTGTCTTCTCATCATCAGAGTGAAGGATGGGGCTAATTAAAGCTATTGGAAATCCTTAGCTGTAGGAGTGTCTGTATTTTTTGTATTAGCAATGTAGGGACTTCTTTATTCCAGTCTAGAATAATGTAGAGCCCTGAAGCATTTGTCTGTTGTGAACAGACAGGAGCAGCTTTGTCTCATGAAAGTTTAAACCAATTATTCAAACAATTTAAACATGATTTGGGGTGTCAGTTTAAAAATGCTAATGCATTTAATTTGTTAGCTCAAAAATCTTAAAAGTCTTGTTGGTAAGTGAAATAGTCACCATCATAAGAGGTGGTGTCGAATCATAACTCTGTATTATGTAGTGACTGTTATACTCGGGGAAAATAACTTCAGGTTCATAACTTTCAGGCAGAACAGTCAATTTTTGTCATTTGTATTCTGTCATTTCCCTCAGTCCTTTCTGGTGACAAGAAAATGTAAATCGATTGCAGAGCTTTGTAGTGTTTTCCTGAAAACACAGTATTCAGACTTCATTGGTTACTTAAGAAATAAAGCCAAGATCTGTCCAATAAGCACTTCTATAGAACAGATATATGTAAAAAAATTATTTTTGTTCTTAAGTGGACTTCAGTGCTGGAAATGGAGTTCAAATAGCATGTCGAGATGAAGCAAGTATTGCGACACGAAATGGAGTGGGCGTCATCTACGTTACGTTGCCCTCTCCCTTGTGCTGCCATTCATTCCCACATCTTCTGTGATATTCATCCATGAGGTCTTACATTGCCTGGAAGCCCATTTGCTTTAACTTTGAGGAGAAAAAGCAAACAGCCCTTTAACATGATCCTCTGATGTTTTTCTCTTCGTTCAGAAACGTACAGATTTGCTGAAGTGGTTCTACACATTAAGTAGTTTAATGTGCTATTGTTAAACGTAACCTTGTAATAAGCTGAAAAATGCTTCTGTAACACAGCATTTGGAAGGGTAATGTCAGTGGTGCCTTAGGTTTGCCAAGGCTTTTGGAGGCAAATGTCAAAATGTATTGCTTTGAACTATGACAATTTCACTGTTAATGAGTTTCCCACGTGGAAATACTTCTTTCAGTCCCCTAACTTTAAGTGTAAGAGACTGAGTGAAAAACAGCTTACCAGTAGACAGTTTTCTTCTGCAGATATCTACAGGTCATACAAGGCGAAACCAGATCCAGGTGTTATCTTCGAAGATATCAACTTCTGTTCGAGCAATGACATCTCTTTTTTTTTTTTTTTTTCATTCTTTTGTGGTCCTGCTTTCTGTACTCCATCCAGTCCCAAGCATGTAACAAGTTGCTGCTGGTTCATCAGCTTCTCAACACCAATGAGAGGTGCTGCTTGGGGGTCTTGGTAAGACACTTGAAATAAACCCGTTCTCAGACTAAATCTGAATTTAGGATCAGGTGGCTTTACATAACATATCTGAAGGAGACCATTTTGAGTATAAACAAATAAAAATTTTCTGGTTTAGGATGAAAAAGTTTGAACATGTAGTGCCAGCCTAATTCCTCCTTCACAAGTACGTCCTGTCTGTACCCCCAACCATGACCTTCCTGTTTATGTGCTCTTGCATTCTGAAGCCTTTCCTATCTAGGCAAAAGAATTAAAAAAACAAAACAGAAACCTATTAAGTATTCTGTTTATTGAACAATGTTTCTTTCTTCACTGCACTGGATGAGTCAGAGGTCTTGTTGAAAAATGAATGGGGCAGATTTTCCCAGTGCTTGCATTCAAGGGACTACATTGGATTGAATGGACAAGCTTAAGTCTGATATTTTTGAATTCTCGTGTTTGTCTATGTAACTTTAATGTTTGTCTGCTTTTGGAGCCGTCAGACTTCTATGTTAGTACTGGGTAGCATTGTGTATGGTGGTTTTCTCTTATTCTCGGAGCTGGAATTGAGAGGGGATTGTACTAGGCTTCACTGTTTGGCATCAAATACGTGAACTTTAAAAAGTTCATAGATAAGTACTGTTTTAATGGAATTGCTTGCAATCTCTTTATTTTAATAGAGATTTGAAGTGATTAAGTGATTAGTAATCACTTAATAGTGATCATTGTTAAGGAGCTGTGGGGGAGAGCTGGTATTAATGGAAGAGCTTGAGGGAAACATAATTGTTTGCTATGAAGTTGAAGAACTTACATATTCTACCACTGGCTGAGGACAGCGTAGTCCCTTGCTGTTTGGTATTTCCTCTTGTGCTCTGGGCTGCGGGACGGTATCCTGTATGCTACGTATGAGACTCTAAAGACCTTTCTGTGAGCCAGTTCAGATCTTTTCCTTAAAAAAAAAAAAACAAAAAAAACCCAAAACAAAACAAAAAAAAAACCCACAACCAACCGAAAAAAAACCCAACAACTAATTCTCTGCACCCCACCCACAACCAACCGAAAAACAATCTTGTTTCCGTAAAACAACTTTATTTCCTGGGTTAGCCTCACTCAGGTTTTGAAGGGGCCTGAGTGAGTGCTAGCGCTGGTGCGGAGTTGTGTCAGAAGCAGTCATTTGGAGCACGCCGTCTCTTCCAGCTGCCGTCCTGCCTTGTGCAGCCCCACCCTTTGCCTGCTTGCCAAGGTGAAAAATGGTTATGCTGCTGCATGCCTCCTCAGCCACCCTCTTAATGAACTGAAATAATTTTCAGCACATTTAAGTGTCCTTTCAACAGCGCTTGCATTAATAACAACACAAAATATGCACACCAATTTTGGCATAAGCTCTGGATAGAGCTGTATGGTATGGACATGGGCAAGGTGCAAAAGAAAACGGAGAGGCAGGTGAGGTTCCTTAAAGTCAGCAGGTACATAACAGAAGAGGACAGGTGTAGTAGATATATAAGTTCCCAAGTGTTATGGTTTGAGGAACCCACCGCAATTTATTGTTGTTCAGACAATTACTCTATCACCTGATGGCTCCTCCCCACCTGGCAAGGGGAACTGGTGAAAAAGAAGGAAACCCGAGGGCTGAAATATAAACAGATTTAATAGAATAAGGCTAAATGATTAACATTAATAACACTAAAGAACCAATATTGATCCCAATACCAGCATAAAACATACAGGGATTGTACTCAGCCAGTTCTATGAGTAAGAAGCAGTGCATTCCCAGCAGTGGACAGCAGAAGTGGCACACTGTGAGCACTGCAGCTTCAGGAGGAAGGGAAGGGCTCAGGGGTCAGGCAGGGAGGCAAGACAGAAGTTCTCAGGATCGCAGCCATTATAGAAGAGAGAAAACTTCTCAGCAAGCTTTCTCATTTATATTGATTGTAATGTTCATAGTATGAAATAATCCTGTTGACCAGCGTGGGATGAGTGCCTGGGTCTTGCTCTTCCACATCCCCTGCACCTGGCTGACTTGAAAGCACTGAGACATTGAAACCCACATAGTCTAGCTGGCTATGAAGTATATACGTTCAAAAATTTGGATGCTAGAGTCTTCTAAAAGTACAGTTTCCCCAAGCATTAGAAGAGAAATTAATCCTGTGTCGCTCAAACCAGGACACCATTCCAGTTTTTCCAGTTTATTGTGGGGTTTTTCCTTCCAGTTTTGAATTCCTGGCTGGCTAATGGAGTTGCCAGTCCATTCCTTACTAGGTTATTTTTATTTTTGAGGTTTAATGCACTCATCTGCAACTTGTAAAAGTGGATTAGATTACACTGAATGTGTTTCTTTAATAAAGAAATAACTCAAATCAAAGAAAAAACACAAATTGTTGATGTGAATCAGACTTTGCACACCGTATGAGTAGCAAATATTTGTTCAGACATAGCCAAGTAGTTAGTCATGTTGATGAGGTAAATTGCCTGAAGTCTTGGTGTTCTTTGCCTTGTTGTTCTGAAGTCTATGCATCAGTAGTTTGGAATTATAAAATAAAATAAAAAACCCTTTCAATTTAATTATTGCAAAGGCTGGGCTTTACATGTTGTTAAATTAAACAACAATGTTACCAGAGTTGTTAAAGTAAAAATTGGTTATGTACTGGAATAAAAAACAGGTGAAATTGGCTGACCTGCTCTTCATATTACGTTTAGAAAATTACCAAGTAAGTGTTCAGTTTTGGTCAGTCCTAAGTAAGGAAATAGGTCTTCACCAATAACTAAGATGGAATTTAGCAGCTACGCCCATGGCAGTGCTTTGAAATGTATTGGGTTAAAATGATAGCTATAAAACCTAGTTGGGCCAATTTATTCCAACAAAGTCCTCGATGCTGTTCCTGGAGGATTGCTGACCCCTTGTGCTGGCGCTTCTGGTCACTTCTAAGTGAACTGTCTGAAAGACAATTTGTCAGGAAAAAGTTATTTTCAGCAGGTGGTGTGTTCAGCGTATGCTATGGTTTGAGTAGTGATACAGTCCTACTCAGTGGCTTATCCACAGATGTAGATTTTTAAATTATTTCGAAAATGAAAGAAATGGACTTATGAAAAGACAAGAAAAGGTGTACATAGTTGAGGAACTTTTCCAGTAAATATGAATCAGGGTCAAATAAAGTTTTATTTGAAGCTTTTTTTTCTAAGTTGTTTAATATTTAGTTTTGCATACAAAAGACTTTTACAGAGTGCATTAATTTGACAACAGATGTATTTTGGTAGGATTAAATGGGTTTAATAGATTCGGCAATTTTTTTCCTCCTACCTGATTGATGATGACACTCATTGGAAAGGAGATTTATTGCTGTAGTGGTGCTACTAGAATCCTTTCTACGAGTCACTTTGAACCTCCTTTGTATCATTGTTACATTGGTAACTAACGGCATTGTAGTGCAAAAGAGTGTTTTTTCAGACACATTGCAGCCTTCGATTATGGGCATTGCTGCATGTGAAATTCTAGAAATGTGGTTGTTTTGTTTTGTTGATGGAGTTGTTTTGCTTTTTCTCCCTAACGTACTTTGTCCAGCCAATTAAAGTTTCTTGTGTTCAGTACTTAATGTAATAATGTGTTGACTTTATGGAAATATACTAGTTAGCCACTGCCTCAGCAGTAGCAGTGTGTTATGTTCAGCCTCAAACAGGGTGCTAGTTGTGGGCTTGAGCATCTAAGACTACAGACTTGGCTTTCCTTCGGCTCTTCTAAGAAGGTAAATGAGGAAAAAGTGCAGTTGGCAGAAATGACAGCTTTTTGTTCTTGCTATTTGGGCAGAGCTCCAGTTCATCAGAAAATAGATATGTGTGTGTTTTTCTAAGGAGGATTCATCAAGTTAAGGATATGAAGACATTTGGATAGAAGTCAGCATCTTTTGAGGAACTAATTTTCCTGGTATTGGTAGCAAACTAATGTCTCCTGTATAAGCTTCTTCATACAAGATATAGAAGTTTAATAGTCTGAAATATCTTCATCTTGCTCATTAATCACTGTGTCTTACATAATGAGTGTGTGGAGGATGTGGAAGGGGAAAAAAAAGGGTTCCTTAGATCAGAAAGGGAGTTAAGGCAGTTACAACAACTTAAAAGCTTCAAAGAGCATTAAATGGTGCATATATCCTCTTCTGTTTTTACACACACATTCCTCAAAGCAAGGGATGACTTAACGATATAAGGCATTTATTAACAAGTCAAATATGAATTTTGTTTGTGATTGGTTGTCTTAACAGAATTACACAGAGAAAATTCTATCTAGCCAATACTTCTCTTCATTGCATTATTGGAAAGGAATGTGTATTAAGGTTGTTGCAGAAAGTACTATTGAATATCTTTTTTCTTGATGGTCCCGCATTTCTGTATCTGGTTGTTTCTAGATTTGCATCTTTGGGGACAGTTTTCAGGGAGGCTTTTGTGGTAACCGTGGAATAGACTTTGGTTTGAGACTTCTCCTGGACATTACGACAGTAGAAATTGTCAATGCAGCCAGGTGAAGGAAGAAGAAATGTCTTTGTACCTAGCAACAAAGCATCTTCCCCCTCCCTCCCCGGTTCGTGCTTCAGGTTGAAATCACTTGGTTCAGACAATTAGTTCTGGCCTAATCCATTATAATGATTGATTACTACTTGCCAGGCATAATTATTCCACTTTCATATTGTATCCCTGATGCATCTAGGAAGTGACAAGCAAAACGTCTGAATGTATTAATCTCTGCAGTACACTGAAAATTTAGTTATTTCGAAATACCGTTTTCTTAATAGTGTTTAAAAGGGGGACACATTGCACGCATACAACATTCTTTCAAAAGTTTTTCATTTCTGCAGTTCACCAAAATAATTTTCAACTGTGTCAGAAAATACTTGTAACTCAAATTTTAAAAGATACTGTTTGTTGATCTGCCTGACCGCTCCTAGTCTGTTTTTTGGGTGGTTGTTTTTTTTTTTTTTCCCCCAACTACTTTTGTTGGCTTTTGTAGGAAGCAGACAGTGCATTCCCTGTGTAACATGATTTCCGCCACTCCTTCCCGCCCAACCCCCCGCATGTAGCTTTCCTCAGCTTGTTAAAGGGGATGGCAGCATTCGTGATTGCATAATAACGAGATATGAAAGTTGTGTCTGGTTTGATAACTTTTGTTCATAACCTCTGGGTGAAGATTGTAATCAACTTTACAGAAAATACCAATTGAGTGTTTCAAAAACAGTTTTCATACTTAAAAACGCCTGATGTTATGAAGCAGGTGGTATTGTATTTTGAAGCTTGTGTCTGCTGTGGACCATAATTACAAATTGCATAATTACAAATCATAATTTAACACAAGCTTAATGAAGATGGTTCTTTATTTGTCCTTCTGGTGCAATAGTAGACAAGAGTATGTTTCATTGAAAGGAAACATCTCAACTTATATAACAGGACTAATTTTTAAATAATTATAAGAGCAGGAGCCAGAGTCAGATTGGTACACCTGCAGATATGTGTATAGCTGGCATCTGTCTCTATATTCTACAGAGAGCCCTAATGGGTTAGAAGTGGTAGAGTTTGAGCTTTTCTTATCTCCCTGTGGAATAAGCTTAAGGATTTACTGAAGCAATATAAGAGCAATTCATTAATTGGGGTAACTGAGCCTGGAAACTTGCCAGGTTGCCTTTGTGATCCAATTATTTAACCTTGTTTTTACCCTGTCAAACGCTGACTCCTGGCAGATGAAGCAAATAACGGCTTAAAGCCAGGGAGCTCAGTATATAAAAAGGAGCTGCGCTCTCACCTGTCAACTTACGTGCACAGTTTACAGGTGTGGATTTGTGCAGAACAGAATAACATGGAATGCGTAGACTTTTCTTATCTTCGCTGTACTGCGTACTTCATTCACCTTGGCTTTTTTTTGTTTGTGAAATGTAAATGGTGCCTTTGCCTAGAAACTGTTTTGAAACTTTGAGGCGAAAAGGGTGGTGTATAAATGTGTCAGAATAGAATTTTCTAATTCTGACATTTAGTATTGCTCTTCCGATAGCAAAGCTCCTAATGGCTTGATCAGACTCAATTTAGGCCAAGATAAAGCACACTAGGCAATTAATGGTATTATAAAGTAGGTAGTCCCATTAGTAATTGTGCACAAAGTGGAAAACTTAGTCTTCTGCTACTAACATATAGGTAAAATTCCCTTTCTGGCATTAGGATACATACAATTAGCTAGTCAATATTGGTCTAGTTTCTAGAACTTGATATTTCAGTGATTTCCTTGTTTAAGGAAACTCTGTAGATTTGAGTAGTTGTGTATCTTCTTTGTGTTACTACTGTTACATGCAGACAAGTTTTGTATTTTGATAACTTAAATTCTGTCAAAGGGATGAAAATCTTGCTGCAAATTAGGAATTACCAATAAAGTACATTTTTGGTGAAGTGCTACACTGCTAATACTGCTTAAAAGGCATCTTGATGCTCTCAGGATGTTTAAAATAGGATCTTCAAAGTAGAGATTAGTCAAACACATCACCATATGGAATGATCAGATGTCACTTATTTCCATTTTAAACAGATTCGTATAACATGTAAGACTTATAATCAAGATACTTTCACATTTCACTCAGTTCATCATATGCCAACTAAATTAAGGCATCAATCAATACCCCTTCAGAAAATAGCAGTGACTCAGGATAAAGGACTTCTGTTTGAATACTTTGCAAACTTACAGATGTAAGGAGGTGTTCTTTTCTGGATATTAAAGACAAAGCTTCAACCGCTTCTCATGCAGCTGCAGTTTTCTATGCTTTTCAAAGACAACGTGAACATAAGCTTAGCTGTGGCTGAAATACTGTCCTATAGAGTGAGTCTTGGAATGAAGGTGTGTTGTATAGAGGAGAAAAAAAATATGGGACTTTTCACTAGAAATTGCATGCCAGAATGACAAGTTAAGAGTGCTTATTTTAGCCATGATTGCAAAGCATGAGTTTTATAGAAGAGCAAACAATTGGAAACAGATCTACTTACCACTCTTAACCAAAAAAACCCTCAAACCACTGAGTTTAGCAGCATAACCAATCTATATACAGTCACTTATTTCATATCTATATGTAGAACAAAGACT
Organism: Rynchops niger; assembly: GCA_013400035.1. Lineage (NCBI taxonomy): Eukaryota > Metazoa > Chordata > Aves > Charadriiformes > Laridae > Rynchops > Rynchops niger. Next base: position 51,826 of record VXBH01003960.1, on the reverse strand, counting down.
ACTTAATAGATTACTTATTTAGAGATAGTTGTGAGAAGTCCTGCTGGTTTATCAACATGCTGTTGATTAATAATACAGCTACTAGGGAAAGAATCCAGTGGTAAACTGTCATGTCCATGAAAAAAATGGTGGTTCCTCACCTGGCAGAAAAAGGAGGAAAAAAAAACAACCCACCATGGTTTATAGAAGAGCTGTGTTGATGTGGATCCGGTTTGGGACCAGTTTGCTTAAGTGCACTAATTTCTAGACAGTGGTAAGTGATAGTTATGGAAGAATTTAATTTATTTTTTTTATTTTTTACCAAAACACTTTGATTATCAAATTTAAACAACAGAGGCTACCAGAGATCATATTTCAGGGATGACAGCAAGTGTTGACTTCTGCATAGTTTGGAGGTCCAAAACCCTTTCTTTAATTGCAAGTAATGATTTTCATCTTCTAGCTCCTTTATCACCTGTTGATCAGTTTGGCTTTTGGCTTATTTACACAAGAAGTGTGGTATCTGGGAGAAGAATGTGTAGCAGGTAACCAAAGCTTGCAATGGGCACTAATAGTATGTTTGGGGGAGTTCTGGTTTTAGATTTTATGCGGGGATTAAAACTTGAGAGTTAGTAAGAATTATTGTGAACTGTCACTCGGCAGAATCTGTTGATGGCATGCCTTGCAGCCCAGCTTGAAGGTCATGGGTGTGTATATTGAGAAAATATGTCCCTAAACCACTTCCAGTTTTCTTAAGAGTGTTTAATTTCTCCAAGTTTTTCTTAACCTTCACCCTTCCATTCCAATACTTCTACAGTTTCTCTTTAAGGATTTGTATTTTGATATTTGTTTCATATTCTTCCTCAAGGTCATGTTTCTACCTAGAACTACTCACAGCTGTCAGATTCCATGTTCTTATGAGATATGTCTGCAGGCTTTGAAGGGAACATGTCTTTCCAAATGTTTGCTAGGTCACGCCTTTAAGTGTATTTAAACAGTGAGGTAAGCTGTATGATGATATTCTGGAAAAGTCTTCAAATCTTTACGTTGATAATAAGGTTTTCGTGGTGGTTCCTCCCCACCCCCCCCCAAGCCAGTAAGATTTTGTCATCTCTGCCCTTTAATCCCAGTGAGGACTGTGACCTTCCAGTGTCTCTTGCTTGCCCTCCTTTGCTGGATAGTGTGGCACTTCTCACCCATGTGGTAAGTACTCCTGCACATAAGATCATAATCTTACAACTCTGGTGTTTGTCCTGTCATCCATAAGTTTAGCAATACCACAGTGAAGGCTTAGCAGAACATTTCTTCTTCACTACTAATGGTGCAGTGGGCTTGGCTTTGTGAGGCCTCATTGATCACCCCCTTTATTAGGGGTTGCAGTTGTGCTGGTTTCACAGTCTTCAAAAGAAAATCCTAGACTTCGGAAGCACCTTCGTAATATTTGATTTTGACACTTTAATTTCAATTAAGTGATGACCTTGGCAGGCTTTTTCATGACTTGGTCTTTATTTTGGTATCAGGTGTTAACAGGAGAACAGCTGTTTGTTAAGGTACTGACCTTGCCTTTTCACCAGCTTTTCAGTGCCTCAACACAAGGATGCCCTGTGATGCCTGGCCATGCCCGCTGAGGGAGTTCAGCACCCAGGAGAGTTGTTCCTCCTCTTCCTCCTCCTCTTCAAGGCCCTGTTTGTGACTACAAGCTTAAGCATAAATACAACCATCCTGCTGTATTTCAGCACCGCAGCCTGTTCTTTCTCAGGATATCTGCAACTTGTATTGGCTACCAGGGTGCAGTAACAAATGACGTACCTTGGACTTTGAAAGCTGGGTAACGAGGGACGTGTGACTTTGCTTGAGTTGTATATGACTGAGAATATAGATCAGACTTACCGTGATGACTCAGTATTCATTTCAGGAATTCCATGTTGCTTCTGCTGTGCGTCTCCCCCTTGATGAACAAACAGCTCTATCTTGTTGTCATGTTCTCTCAATTTTCAGTTTCTGTGGTCTTCATGCTCAAATAGCTGTCGTTTCAGAGCTTTGCCCTCTCACCATCCATTGACGGTTCTGTTGTCATCAGCCTTTGTATTGGTGAGGTCTCTTTTCTCTTCCTGTGTGCTTCCATTATCAACAATTTCCTCGGGACTGGTTGGTACATCATTTACTCTGGAGGACAGATAACCGGAGAAACTGAGCCATTTCTTCTGCTGGCTGCATAGTTCAGTGTTCCTCAGCACCATCTTTCAGTTCCCCAGCTGTTACAGCAATGTTACTGGCTTTCCTTATTGTTGACTCTAGTCATAGTTCTTAGAAATGCCTTGATTATTTTTGCTTTCACAGTGGACAAAAATCACAGATGTCAGAGTAATTATTTCACAATTTTTTGTTGTTTTTAATTTAATTTCTTAGAGTCTTTGAGACTTCTTTGAGTCAAAATCATATAGCAATGCAGCGTTCCTTTTATAATACTTCTAGGATGATGCAAAATAAAGCTTGGTGAGTTGTTTCACCTAAGAAGATATTTACCAAGTGTGTCTAAGAGGTAGAATTAGAAATGATGACTGCTGAATTGATTCTTCCAGCTGCTCCAACCGTTCAAATACCATGATAACCTATCCCCAGAAAACACTGGAAATTTACTTGAAATTTTTCCACAGGTGACTTCTGAGTTGTGTTTTGGCTGGTAACTTGCCTACCTCTTCAGGCCATCCAAGAACTACTTCTGCAGGCAGAAGACAGTCTTCATACCCTTGATTTTCACTTGAAACCAGAGGAACTGGCAAAAGTTTCTGCCCTGATTTGTTAATAGTTGATATACCTGAGATTGTGACTGTCCCTGTTCTTGACTTCTGCAAATTGGTGACCTGGAACCATTTCCTTATCATTAGCAAGTACTAGGCTCTCACAGAGCCTAGCTGCATGGTATGCACAGTCATCTTGCAGAGCGTTAACACAACAGACTCTTAACGCCTGTTGCCAACACGGTGTGGTGCATGGTTTCTTCCAGTTGCTCCCAGTGAGAATTTAAGTGCAAACTGCTGCTTAAGGACTGGAGAAGTCACTCGCTTCATAGCAAGCTCACCTTTCTGTGAGCTGTTCAGTGTCTTGTTGCATCTTGCTCATATTCTCTTCTCCATCAGAAGCCTTCAAGGACTCCTCAGTGCAGAGGTACAAAGCTACAAAGGAGCTGGAGCATTGGATGTGCTCTGCCCTGTTGTATTTTCACGTGCTAGAAAGGAGAGGCTGCTGCAGTTGTGGGTGTCCTTTTCTGGTAGGGATCAAGGAAATAATGTTCTGTTAGGCACACTGTATTTATATATGAACTATATAGCTCACATATGCCCAATTCCCAGTTAAAAAACCACCTTTTTCTAAGCATGATTATCCAATGGGTAGAGCTACCATAAAATACTTGAGATTACAAAGTCAGGATTTTGCAGAATGAGGATTTTGCAATGCGATGAGGCATGGCAGCTGTATCTTGGCAGTAAAGCATGTGCTTGTTACTGATTTGTGTGGTTTTGAAGAGCATTGAAGCACTTACTGTTCGCCTACTTTTTCAGAATTAAAAATAAGCTAGTTGACACTTTTGAACCCAGCAAGCGGATAGCCAATGACAAATAATTCATGAAAACCCAGTAAAATGCGGGTAATATTTATTTAGTTAATTGGCATTAAGATTCTGTTAGCTGTAGTGCTAACATTGTAAAATAAAAATATGCCTGGGTAGACTTGGGATAACTGCATGACAGATTCTTTGTGCACTAATTAAGAAAATAATTTTTATAGATCATCTTAAGAAATGCCAATGCTTTTATCTCTGTCTAGATTAATTTTCTTGGAGGCTCTGACGTATTTTATAGTATGTCATACGTTCCAGGCAGAGAACTAACAGCTTGACACAGTGTCTAGCTTTGTCCAGCTTCCCAGCTGATTTGCTGAGACTGAGGAACCTCATATTGCTTTTGTGTAATCTAATAACTAGGGAGAAACTGAGGCTGAATGACAGCAGCTGTGGCCCCACCATGCCAGTTGTGACTAAGCGGCTCTTTTGTGGAAGAGGTGAGGGATCACAAAGAACCCTAAATGATGGCTCTGAGTGTGAGGGGGTGAGGAGCAGTTATCAGGAGGAATCCACCCCCAAGCTTTTGAGGAAGGAACAAAGAAGTCTGACCTGCCACTGGGGCTGCAAAAGTCGTCAGAGATGCTTTTGACTTTGGACTTTTTTTAACCCAATTCAAGGAAAATTCTTGAAGACAGCATTCCAGCAAAATCAAAGAATTTCCAAAAGCAGTGAGATGCCAATGTTTGAGATATTCTGGTTTAAATGAGAGACTCTTTTCAACCCAGTCTGCTGCTTCCATGGCATACCTTGTCAACTGAGTGATACCTGCCAAGGTAGCTGATCTGTGAAGAGATTTGATTTAAGGATTACTTGAATAAGTTATGAAGCTGTGAAAATTACTGACTTCACTGAAGTTATGGTATGTCAAATTTATGTTACATACAGCATTTGTCACTTAAAGCATTTGCTGAGATTACTTTAGTCTTAGAAATCACTAATGGTTTAAGATAAACTGCTCTTTTTGCTTGTGCTTCTTGTCTGTTTTAGTTTTTTTCCTCCATTACTGAAAATCATACATCTTTTTTGGTATCCTTTTTCTTTCTTTGTAGAAATTACTTACTGAAAGAGTGTAATTTGTCATTTTGATCAGCTGTTCCCAGGCACACAAATCTGCTTGGGCATTTGCGGTTTTTGTTTTGTTTTGATTTCATTCTTGTTTTGATATAATTATAAAACATATGTGTATATAAATTATATGACTATATATTTCTTCTGCTAAAAAAATTTCTGCTCAAGAAAAATGGTAACCAAAGAATTTCTGTCTTGTGTCCCAATTTTATGTGAAATATTTACACAGGTTTATGACTGAAAACTTCCACAAGGAAGAAAAGAAGGGTTATAGTTACGGGTGACTCCCTTCTGAGGCGAACAGAGGGTCCAATATGCCAGGTAGACCTTCCTCATAGGAAGTCTGCTGTCTTCCTGGAGTCCAGGTTAAGGACATCACCAGGAAACTTCCTAGCTCAATACAGCCCCTCAGACTATTTATTACCCATTATTGATCTTCCATGTAGGTGGAGAGGAAGCTGTGACTTGTAGTCCAAGAGCAATCAAAGGGGACTTCAGGGCCTTGGGAAGGTTGGTGAGGGAATCTGGGGTACAGGTTATTTTTTCCTCACTCCTTACAGTTGCAGGCAGTGATACTGGAAGGAACAGATGGATCCAGTCTATTAATACATGGCTCCGTGGCTGGTGTCACCAACAGAATTTTGGTTTTTCTTGACAATGGGATGGCCTACATGGCACCAGGCTTGCTGGCATCAAATGGGAGACACCTTTCTCAAAGGGAAAAAAGGGTCTTTGCCCCAGACATTGCGGGGCCAATCAACAGGGCTTTAAACTAGATGTGAAGGGGGAGGGGAATAATAATATCAGGCTTGTCTGTGGCAAGCTGTGGGATTAACAGATCAGGGTTAGAGGGACGGGGCGCTAGCAAGGGCCTTCAACCTGTTGCCTTGAGGCATGCTGGGGATACTGCATCACAGTCAAAGTCTTATGGAGATGAGCCAGGGACTTCTGATGTAGTCCGAGTCAATAGGGAAACACCTGTGAAACACCTCAAGAGGTGCTCCTCTAAGAAGGTAACACAGCCAACAGCCCAGCTGAAGTGCCTCTACACAAATGCACGCAGCATGGGCAACAAACAGGAGGAGTTGGAAGCTACAGTGCTGCTGGAAAGCTATGACATAGTGGCCATTGCTGAAACCTGGTGGGACGTATCCTATAACTGTAGTGTGGCTATTGAGGCTACAAGCTGTTCATAAGGGACAGTCAAGGAAGGGAGGGGGGACAGGCAAGGAAGGGAGGGGTGGGGGCGTTGCCCTCTATGTTAAGGAATGGATAGAGTGTGAAGAGATGTCCCTAAAGAATAGCCATGAGGAAGTCAAAAGCGTATGGGTTGGAATTAGAGACCGAGGCACCAAGGAGAACCTTGTGGTTGGTGTCTACTACAGGCTGCCTGATCAAGGGAAGCCTACTGATGAAGCCTTCTTACTCCAGCTGCAGGAGGCATCACACTTGAAGGCTCTCATCGTGCCTGGGGGATTTCAACCACCCCAACATCTGCTGTAAAAATAACACAGTGAGCTGTAGACAATCCAGGAGGTTCTGGGAGTGCCTTGACAATAACTTCCTAAGACAGGAAATAGACAGCCCTACTTGAGGGGATATGATACTGAACCTGCTGGTCAAACTTAAAGGCAAGGAGGAACTGCACAGGCGGTTCAAGCAGGATCAGGTATCCTGGGAAGAGGATGCCTGGTTATGTAGGGATGAGGTCAGGAAAGCCAAGGCCGTGGCTGGAGCTGAACTTGGCAAGGGATGCTAAGAATAACAAGAAGGGCTTCTACTGGTATGTCAACCAGAAAAGGAAGGTTAAATAAAGTGTACCCCCTCTGATGAGCAAGAATGGCAAACTGGTAACAACAGATGAGGAGAAGCCTGAGGTTATCAACAACCTTTTTTGCCTCAGTTTTCACTGCCGGCCTCTCTCCTCATGCCTCCCGAGTTGAAGGACTGCAAGACGGGGACCTGGGGACATAGTCCCTACCACTGTAAGTGAAGACAACACTAAGTGAAGGCTCATGATCACCTGAGGAACCTGAGCATACATAAGTCTATGGGACCTGATGAGATGCACCCCAGAGTCCTGAGGGAATTGGCTGATGTAGTTGCCAAGCCACTCTCCATGATCTTTGAAAAGGAAGTCAGGTGAAGTCCCTGGCAACTGGATAAAGGGAAACATTGCACCCATTTTTAAAAATGGTAGGAAGGAGGATCCTGGGTACTACCGCCCTGTCAGCCTCACCTCTGTGCCTGGGAAGATCATGGAACAGATCCTTCTAGAAGCTATGCTAAAGCACATGGAAGACAGGGAGGTGATTTGAGACAGCCAGCATGGTTTCACCAGGGGCAAGTCCTGCCTGACCAAGCTAGTGGCTTTCTACAACAGAGTGACTGCATCAGTGGACAAGGGGAGAGCTATGGAGATCATCTGTCTGGGCTTCTGCAAGGCCTTTGACACAGTCCCC
>VXBH01003960.1:22277-44476 GCA_013400035.1 Rynchops niger | reverse complement strand
ACCCCACCTGGAGTACTGTGTCCAGCTCTGGAGCCCTCAGCACAAGAAGGACATGGACCTGTTGGAGCGGGTCCAGAGGAGGGCCACGAGGATGATCAAAGGGCTGGAGCACCTCTCTGATGAGGACAGGCAGAGAGAGTTGGGGTTGTTCAGCCTGGAGAAGAGAAGGCTCCAGGGAGACCTTATGGTGGCCTTCCAGGACCTGAAGAGGGCCTACAAGAAAGCTGGGGAGGGGCTGTTGGCAAGGGCATGTAGCGATAGGCTGAGGGGCAATGGTGTTAAACTGGAGCAGGGTAGGTTTAGATTAGCCATTAGGAAGAAGCGCTTTACAATGCGGGTGGTGAGACACTGGCACAGGTTGTCCAGAGAGGTGGTGGAAGCCCCATCCCTGGAGACATTCAAGGCCAGGCTTGATGAGGCTCTGAGCAACCTGATCTAGTTGAAGATGTCCCTGCTTACTGCAGGGGGGTTGGACTAGATGACCTTTAAAGGTCCCTTCCAACCCAACATGTTCTATGATTCTAATATTAAATAAAAAAAGAGAACCAACCCTTATGTGTTAGGGCAAATACCTGAGAAACATTTTAAAATACAGAGTAAGAACTTTTCTGTTGAAAATCTGACTGAGGAGAAGGAGTTTTTGCTTCTGCATACCCAAGCCATGCCACTTGACTGAATGAATTAAAAATGACTGTTACTAGTAACATATAATCTTATATATAATTTTATAGCCTCGTGTCCAGAGGGAATGAACCCCATGTAAATCATGCTCTGTCTTTCTCTGGATTGCCTTCATAACTCTGGATTCTGTTGGTTGTCTGCAGGAAACTTGGGTAAGGATAAAGACAGATACCCAGCAAAGTCACAGGTCTGGGAAATGTTGTCAGCTCTTAGTGCACAGATGACGACTGAGGTCAGAGGGGCCTTAGAGAGAACCTGAATACCTAATGCAATACCTAAATCCATTCAAGCAACAAGCATGCTAGGACTCACTGAATTTTTTTAATTTTTTTTTTTATTCCTCTTATGGTTTCCAGACATTAAGTTTTGATTCCTTGTGTGAATAGGATGGAGAAATGTTTCAGGTTTGGCAGAAAGCAAATGGCCAGAGTTAGGCTGTTTTACTTAATCCATATATATGTAATTCATTACTCTTTTTTTTTTCTTCTTTGTAGTTTTCTTTTATATGCTCTTTCACCAATATGTTGCTGGATGAATGAGCTTGAAGCAAAGATCTAAATGTAGAATTTTACTTTTTTGTGGTAACTAAAGTCAAGCTAATTATCCGCCTACATTTCTAAAATTCGCCTTCTACTTAGGTATGTTTTCAAAAATATCATCAGATAATCTTGGTTATATTTCATGCTGATGTGAAGCGTTTTCCAAGTATGGAGGGATAAAAGTCGACTTTGTTAGTGGAACCGCGCGTAATATCTCACTGTCTTTAAGCAAGTGTGAATTTTGGGAGGTGGGAGTGGTTTGAAGTTATTGAAGACCACTGTTTTCATGTCTGTGCTGAGATCTAGAAAATGGACAAAGCTTATACAATTTTGGTGGGATTTGAATTTAGTTTTCTTTTATACTAAGCTTACTGCTGGTCTTGCATGAAGCCACTTTGTCCTGTTGGTAGAATCATGGAAGTACGTATTCTGAAATGTCTCAAAAACTTACTTTGAGTTTCTGTAGAAGTTTTCATTTCGTTCTAGTCTGTGTGAAAAGACGTCATGTTTATCAGTGGAGTCTGCAATAAGCTTTAAAACAGGATATTGGATGACGACTGTGAATAAAAACTAGTGTTAGAAGATTATCATCACTTCCTAGGATCTGAAAGCGGAGACTGTTGTGCTGCACGGTGCAGAGTGGGCAACATGGTCTAGGGTTTGAAAGGGACTGCACAGGTGTGCTAGAGAATGTTCTCTCAAGCCTTAGTATGTTGATTATTTCTTATGCCCCAGAACGGTGCAGAGGCAGGCTTGTCAGCTTCATTGCCTTCTGTTACGCTGCAAATATTTTGTGCTGCGTTCTCCATTAGGGTGAATATCTCTAGAACCAGGTTCAACATAGGTGCTGCAGACAAAACCAGTTTTCTTCTGTTGTATAGCTTTGAGACACTCATTGTCATATGTTCACAAATAGTGCTGCATGGGTACATGGCCATGAATTTGTCTAACGTGCCCAGGTCTTTGTTGCTAATGCGACTGATTCAAAGTTAGTAAGTTTAATCGTAGGTATCGTGAAAATGAGAAAGCTTCTTTAAAAACTCTTCAAAACAATATTAATTTATTTCTTCATTTCTTTAGGAGACATAACTCAGAAAGGATATGAAAAGAAAAGAGCGAAGCTGTTAGCACGGTACATACCACTCATTCAAGGTAAGAGACTACATATAACTGATAACTTTTGTGCTAAATATGTGAAAATATGTAATGGAAAAGTAGATGAATTACTTCATTGACGTGGCATTTAACCAGTGTTGGAAAATGGCTATTATAGAGAAGTTCAAAACAAGAGAAAAATCTGAAATGGTTTTTTTTTTACCCTTTATGTGAAATGTTAAATGGTAACGTTTTTGTCAGCAAACATTAGTTTAAGAACTGCATCCAAGATTTTACTCAATTTTGAAATTATCTTAAAGTTATTCCTGAAAGCAAGTTGGCCATTTTCATTAAATGAAAACACTCACTGGTCATCGCTTTCATTCTTTAGTGGGCTTTTGTGCACATGCCCTCTGTCTCCTCATCCCCCCTCCCATCCCCAGTTTCTTCAACATACTGACTTTTTGTTATAAACTATTACTTCTTAAGCTGGTTACTATCAAACTTTATCTTAAATGGCCAAAAGCTAAATGCCCAACTTCTTTTATGTATTTTTATACTAGGATGCTTAAATCACTTGGGGTTAAAAGCTGTTGTGTTGCCATTAAGCTTTGGTCTTGTATAATAACCCCAGGCCAATTGTTCCATAGATTAAGAGATTCTGGGTGAGATAATGAGATGCTGTAGATAGATGAGAGAAAAAAATAACAGGTATTATTTTACAATATTAGTGTTATGCTTTCAGATCAGAGAACAGAGGGAAAAATGTGGTTGAAATCTTGATGCAGTGAGACCCCCTTGGCTCTTCGTAGTAGGACAGGCAAAGGTTTTATTCTCAAGAGTTCTGCTGACTGCCGAGCTCTGGTGTTTTCTAAGTTTTACAGTGTGTATTTGGCATTGAACAGTCAGAACGTGATCTGGTGTTTCATCATGGAGTTTCTTAGCAGAGGTTTGTTGCTGTGGTTGGAGTTTTTTTGAGTGTGGCTTTTTTAAGAACAGCTGTAGCTTTTCCCTTAGACCCTGTAGACCACACAAGACCTAACTCACGTCTATGAAATGGCTCATTTCTTGAATAGAAGCAGTTGGGATTTTTTTGATAAATACTACAGTCAGCAGTGAGCTCTGCCTTCACGTGCTGTACCTTCTCCTTCTTACACTATTTTTCTCTGAGGAACTTTCTCACTTTTCTTTTCAAAATACCCTGTCCTCCAGCTCAGCTTAGTTAAAGGTTTTGAGACCAGGCTAAGTATGGATTTTGACTGAGGAATTAACAGTTACAAGAAATGTTCTGTCAATGAACTCTGTCTACTAGGAAGTCATGCCTTTGGATTTCTGTCTCTTATTTCAATCTCTCATAACCGTTGATTTACTCTGCCTTCTCTCCTTTCTGTTGTTAGAGACTTTTTAATTTTTTTTCTTTCTCAGCCCTTAAACTGCAAGGCTGTTTGTACAAATTGTTCAAGTTCTGAGCTCTCAGGTGTAGCCCTTTGTCTTCCATACTTTTTAAAATAAGTTTAGAGCTAGGATGCAGTGTAAAGCACTTCTGTTCCCCTTTTCTGTATGAATACTGCTGGCCGTATTCTAACTCTTGGGGTCTTAGAAGCAACACTGACTCCTGTGCAGGGTTTCCAGGGGTGTTAGGCTGATTAAATTCAGGTGTCTGCTCTAGAAGCCGCTGTGATACCTGTATAATTTCCAAAGGTGTTTTCTAATAACCTATTTAGGTAACCTGCTGATTCAGGAACTCACTCAGATGAAGTGGTGTATGAAAAGACAGAATTGACTTGTTAGACAGCTTTGGAAGGAAAAAAAATAAGGAAAAATATGTTAATGGCACTTTTTGAGAATTGTTTTCACTGAAGCTTCTATTTCAAACTTGAGGTGTTCAGGAGTATTTCATTCAAGAGAAGTGACTTTGTATAATCTAGGTTTACACCTTAACATCCTGGGCAAGGAAAGCGTGTCCTAAGTAGATCCTTGTGCAGTTCAGTAGTCTCCTAGTTTCTGTGATCTGATATTGGGCTCAACTAAGAATCCTTCGGATTTCCAGCGGCTTAAAAATTTCTCCTTGTTTAGCCAAATTTTCCATAATCATCATTTCGACCACCAACGAGTGGTCAAAAATTAAGCTGATCCTATGGTTTGTCCTACTTGCTTGAATACGACATTTTCTAAGAAATACCGTATTACCTGATTTGTCTACCACTGCTGCATAGCTTTGCATTAAGATGACAGGACTCTAGCTTTTGTACTCTAAAAAGAGAGTGAGCAGTCTGCCTGCCTCTGAGCACAAAGAACGATACTCTGTCGAAAAGACAAACTTTGCTTAAAACCTTAAGCTAAATACTTTAGTTTCCTGACATATGTTCCATTAACCCAGTTCTAGCTTGGAATTTTGTTAATTGACACAGCTTCAATATGGCTCAGACTAGTGTATGGGAGTCCCAGTGGCTTTGAGCCTGCAGTAATTTTTTATCATTAGCAATTTGATCGTGGGATTTTTTTGTAACATCCTTTGCTCAGTAGCATTCCTGATAGGATTAGTTAAGTTTGCAGTTATCCATCGAGCTTTTGCAGACTGATTGCATTTTAGATTTGAACAGTTTTTAGTCTGTGATTTTACCATCCCCAGGAGTTGTGTCTTTCTCAAGCTGATTTGGTCATCATTTCTTTTCCAAGTTTATGCATTGTTGGCTTTTCTCTGTTGGTCAATGAGGTAAAAAAATGTTAATGTTATCTCATGTTCTTTAGTACTTATTTAAATTTCGCAACACCTGGTGTCTTCCTCATAGTGCATCGATCCCCGTCTCTACTTGTTTTGTTACGAAACTTTAGCTGATGGTACAATTCTGATGATTTGTAAGGTTTTTAACAAAATGTAGGGTGGTGTCCCGTTAAAAGAGTGTTAGTTTTGTTTCTGTTTCAGAGCTGAGGGCTCTAAGACAGGTCAGTGTTTGCCTGTCTCAGATTCCACCAAAGGCCTTTGCTGGGACAGCATCGCAAAGCTGGAAAGTTGATTCCCTGTTTCAGAGCCCTGCTAAAGGCCTTCGTTGAAACAGTTCAATGTTTGCCTGTTTCGGAGCTCTGCAAAGAACTTCAACTGAGACAGTTAGCAAAGATGAAAAGATAAAATGATTTATTTGAAGCAACAGGTGTAGCAGATTCAGAATTGCCGTTGATAAAGGCACTAGCTGCAATAGTGCTAATATGCTACAGTAATGCTAGCAAAATGAATGAACAAATGAATAAATGAGTAAATAAGTAAATTAATAAATGCTATCCCACGTGTTTTCTCACCAAGAGGTGAAGGTGCAGTACTTACTAAGAAGGTGCCCTCATCTTGGTAGAGGAAGAGCACAGCCCGTCAGCTATCTCTTGTAGATCTCAAGTTTCTTCTTCCTCTGAGAGATCTCTCGATCATGTGTATGTGTATAGGTGTAAGTAGGTACACTCCGTATTGCCCCTTATATCCTAACCTTATCTGATCCCCTCCCTGGGGTGATGTTTTAGCATGATTTGGGTGGAGAGTCTGGTGCTATAGTCATATAAGTTGACCATATTATTCATTTTGCTCATTATCATACTTAAGGGTGTCAACTTTAATATTTTGTGGATAATTAAGCAAAAGGTCTCACTCCGAGCACTGTGGCCTTAAAGATTCTGTGCTGAAGCCATTTATTCTGCTTATCCCTACTTTCCTGTGACTTTGAGCCAAAACGGCCGTCCTGCCATCACAGGAATCCTTCCTTCATCTGTTTTTCACACCAGCCTGTTGGCTCCCCACCCCCACACCACCCCCCCCCCCCCCCGGGGGGGGGGGTTAACCTCTTATCTACCAAATTCCTACATTTTCAAGAGTAATAATGAGAATAAAAATCCCTGAACTGATTGTCATTAACAAAATTTTATTTCTAATATTCAGTATTTTTAAAAAATTACATTAAAATACAAAAAGCACATGCTCTATATGGCAGCAAATCACAGGTTATTTTGAGTTAAAAGTCATGCTGAATGTTGCATTTTATAGATAAATATCTAGTAACCTGAGCATGTATCTTCTTTTTAAAACAGCAAAACCCTGCATCTGAGTATCGTGAGATCCAATGGTCATTCAGTGGTATTGGTTAAGCTAACTTTTTATAGTGCTTTAATCTGAGACAAATTGACACATACGGAGACATCTTTCTATTCTGTTATTAATGCTGTCTTATATTTAAGTTGGGGAATAAATAAGATGAAATAGTCTTAAATGAAAGAAGCTGATCATATTTTTTTTTTTATTAAAACACATGGTTCTTCAGATTTTTTTTAAAATAAGGACAAGTGATTTCAGCTTGTTCTGTCATAGATCTCTGAGGAGCTCTTCAAGGCCTAAACCTGAAATGCTATTCGGTCAATGTCCTTTACTCATTTATATGTTGCCAAGAGCCAATATTTTCTATTGCATCAACATCTTTATCAGTGAGGGCTTTATAAAGGCAGTTTTAAATTTTGAAGCACCATGTGTATCACTAGTGGTAGTACTGCTTGCAAACCATATAATACAAGGAGATTTTGCTGTCAGGGGTTTTGTTACCAGAGAAATGTTCTACTAGCTGCTATGTCTGGTAAAAGTGAGGTACCTACAGATGCACAGGAATTCTACGATAAAGGAAATTAAGGTTTTTTTTTTCTCCTCTTCTTGTCTACTTTGTACCAACTATTACTGGTTCTAATAAAAGGTACTGTATTTCTGCATAAACTTTGATATGATTTGGTTTGCAGGTTGCTCTGGTTTTATCACTTGTGGCTTTCCTTTGCTTGGGTCATTAAAACCCCCAAAATACTAAAAAGCGTGTAAGGTGTTCCTCCTTTTTCTCATGTTGCTATGCTTGAAAAAGAGCTGACTTTGACTTCAAGGCATAGTCAAAAGGAAGCATAGTTTATGTGCAAGCAGATCAGGGGAAGAGTTTATTCTTCAATGTAAACAGGGTTATGTAAGCTGGGTGGCTGCCCAAAGAATCATATTGCAAAACTCATCAAAATGTTTGCAGAAGGGTGTGGTAATGGCAAATATGAATTAGTTAGTTTAACAGCTGAAAGGTTTGACAGAGGGCTTATCATAAGCAAACCACTAGACAGGAGTGTCAGTTGACTTACCTAGCTTATTTAGAATTTTCCCCTTTGCTTAAACCTAATGTTAGTAACTACATTCTGACCTATTCCTTAGGTACCATCTGAGCAAGGAAAGCAACCTTAAAATTCCAGTTCCTTTCCGCTTGATGTGTTGTGTTGAGTAGGAGATTGGTGTTGGGTATTAGCTGAGGGACTTGTGCTCTGAACATGTGCAGGTGCTAATGTCATCCTTCCTATGTTGGTGTATTTCTGCTGAAACTCCCTCTGGAGAAGTTTAGATGCAAGTTTGGAATGGGAGGCAATCCCATGTGGATGTTTCTGGCTCTTACCTGTAGTACAAGTCCCTCATCTCCATCAATTGTCTCCTAGGCAGTACTGTGGGAGCATTGGTTTTGATAAAGCTTCAGCAAAAGATGCCTGGAAAAAAAAAAGATACAGAGAGAATAGGGAGCCTTGCTGAAAGGGAGGGGTCAACTGCATTGTAAAGGAAAATCATATTTCGCTTGGGTGGAAGGGGAGGAGACATTCAAAAGTAATCTCTTTAAAACAGAAAACAAGCCTGTCATCTAATTTGTAAGGTGAAGCTAGGGCAAAGTGTCTGCCATGAGTTTAATTTTGCACTTGTAGGTCTGTTGCTTACTGTGCTGTTGCTTATTCTTCCAAAAGCTTATCAGTTTCCATTAACTGGAAACCTTTTTTTGTTTCACGGTTTTCTCAGGAACATATTGTCTCCATCTCCTACCATGAAAGTGCTGGTCTTCAGCTTCCGTTCTAAACAGCTCAAGTGGTAAATCCAAAACCTCTTTCCTACTTTACTGGCATCTACATGAACTATTTGGTTCATACATTTGGTACATTGGTTCATGAAAGACCATGTTCAGATGCGTTGTAAGAACTTTTCACCTTTACACCAAGGTGGCAAGTGATCACACAGCCCTCTCTGTCAGAAATCTAGACACTTTGTTCATGGTGGAAACACGGAACACGTTAGTTCCCTTTTTCTTGCCCCTAGAGAGGTATCTATCAATTCAAAAGTAAGTCTGGCCATCTTATCAAGCAGACATGTTATGGAATGATTTCTCTTTATTACTTCGCTGTCATCTTGCATGGAAACTTTTCCATTAATATGAAAAAAGGATTTCTTTATGATACCCCTGAATTATCTTCTTGAACCCCCTTTTCTCTTCAGTGGCCAGTTTCTTAGCTGTATCAGTGAAACTTGTCTCCCTGAGGTTTCTGTCTGTTTTGGTGAACTGGATCTGAAGTCTGAGGACCTTTGGCCAACTGCACCATGCACGCTCCTGAGAGTGTGTGCGTCTGCTTTCTTGCCTCATGATGGTCATTTTCTTGGTATCCTGATTTCTTATTGATTTTTTTTTTACAGTGTTAATGTATTTTCAAATTGCCTCTTCTGTTATGTAAATCAGATTGCAGCTGCAGTGTTCTGGTGCTGCTTTACAGAACAGTCTGTCTAAATGATTTCACTAGATTTAGTTAGTGCTAGAGAAACACCTTGCTGAGTAACTTCTTTTTTCCTCTGTTGTCAGAGTGATTCCACCGTAATTAAAAACATTTTATTTTGTTCTTTTCTCCCTTTCTCTTCTTTAGTGCTTCTGCTTCAGCAATATTAAAATGTTATCACTTTCAAATTTACATTTTTTAAGGAAAATGATGATGAAACCTCCTCTAGTTTTGGTTGAGGCGGACATGTCCCATACTTCCTTTTTTCTTACATTTTCTTTGTTTTTTGTAACTTACTTGAAAAACCCTACTGCTGATTCTGTAGAAGCGGAGTTAATGCATCAATCAATCAAATAGTCCTTAAGATAATTTAGCAGTGCAGCCTCCAATGACTGATGGTTTTGTCTACTGGCCATATGAAGTCCTGAATATAAAAGAGGGTACTTCTTACACTGTAATCCTTTTGATTACTTGGTAAATGATGAGTGCATATTCTGTTAGCCATGCTGAATAGTAAAGCATCTTAGAGTGGGATGAAGGTGTAGTCAGCTAGCGTAGGAAACTGGGTTTAAGACTCTGCAGTTACTTGAAATTTCTCCACTCTGAAAAATATTTCTGCTGCTAACAAGGATACAGGCCCTTTATATTCCAACCGAAAGGTTGGACCAGATGCTCTTTCAAGGTCCCTTCCAACTTGGAGCTGTACTTAAGCTAGGTATGCATTAGCACAGCTATACAGCTTTGCTTGAGAAGACTGAGGAGTACAAAGTTCCTTAGTGATGGTGAAATCAAGGGATTAAATGGAGATACTTCTTGTGAAGGTGACAAACAAAAATGCACCTCTTCTGGGATGGTGTATGAAGTGGTACTAATGGGGAAGGAGAGGCTACTTCTAGTACACCTGGCTCTGCCCCTGCTCCTTGCATATATTAATAAATAGCTGAAAAACCTGCCAGGAAAGACCATACCTTTTCTTGTAGACTACCTGTCTCTAACTAGGAAACTGCTGAAGCTCACTTTCCTTTAGGGCAGGCAGTGGCAGAGGGAACTAGGGAATATTCTGTGCTTGGTGATAACCTCCCTCATTTTGGTAGGTGCTTTGTGTGAGCGTGGGTGGCAAACAGACTGCAACGGAGAAACATGGACAGGAGGTCTGTAGGGCTTGAATCCGTGGAGAGGGGGTTGGAGGGGATGGGATGAAGAACTGGGGGCTGGAGGGGCAGTAAGGGAAGGAATGTTGTGGAATAATTACTAAATTGGCCAAGAAGCCAAAACCACTTGGCCCCTTTTCACGCAACAAGTGTGCTGCAGGCTGAACGGCTGCCCGTGGTCTTTGGGCAGAGCAGGGTCCCAGGTGCAGAGGAGAGAGCAGAGAGGGACCAGAGTAGGACTGGATGGACTGAAAGATTGGCCTAGAGCCAGACCAGGAGATTCTCACACTTGTTTTATTTTCTGCCTTGTCATACCCCTTTTCCTTTTTCATAGTACTTTGAACCTGGTTGCCGTCTCCTGTTCCTCTCTTATTTCTAGATCCAGTTCAACAGCCGCAGAAAGGTTTAATAGTGTATGAAGAGCCTGACATTTCCTCTTCAGCCTCCATCTTCCCCTCTCCTCTGTGCAAAGCTCTCTAATATGATACGCCATCTTCTGCAGACTTGTGGATGTTCAGAGGCATGATACAAGTAAAACTAAGATGAGGGAATTTTTGCCATGCTATTTTAACTCCTTTGGTTTTACTTTTCAGTTTACTGTGAAAACTTGGAAGAGAATAATTTTGAAAGGTTCATCTAGTAAACCTGGTACAACATATCTTGTATAAATTGACCTAGTTTAGAACTGAAATTACTCTGAATTTCTGTTTTGGGATTTGAATGTCTTATAGCTGTTTCAGATAAGAGTTTGCTGAGACATTGGTGAAAGTCTTTAAAAACCATTGAGTTTGATGTTTAAGACATCACGTCTTATGCAGATGAGATGAAAGAGGCAATAGGGCAACTGCTCTGCATGTGGGTTGCCCAGGAGAGTCCTGCAGCAATAAAGTTTGTGCTTTTGCTAAGTATGTTTTTGAAATTTTTATCTCTACCTATCTGATGCTGGATGTGTTTAGCTAGGCATCCTCCCCAGTGATGCTAGCAAAGAGTCTTCATTGTACTGTCAACTGTTCAGTGCTCTTATAGTAAAGTAACTTTTGCTTATATAATTCAAAATTCCTAGAAATGTCAGTGTTAGTCTTGATTCTCCAGTATTAGTGGATGGAAAAATACAGTTATAATTCAAATATTAGCTTTAATTTCATCCTGGATAAGCGAATTATTCAGTTAATTGGAACAAACAGCCTCTTTAAGATGACTTTTCATTCTTGCTAGCTTTGGGTAAGTTAAAAATGGACAAAATATGATGATAGTAGATCAAGTGTCTTTAGTGTGTACTTGTTAAAACGTTATTTTGGCAAAGATGTTCAGTGTGAATGAGGGGAGTTAGCCTAATTATCCAGCTGCTTTTGCGAAAAGCTAAGGTAGTGATCTGCATAGTGCCGGAATAAAATAGTAAGTTCACCAAGCTTGTGGAACAGGATTTTTCTGGCAAATAATTGTGTAGCCTAAGAGTTAGATGCAATATCTTACTATTTTTACCAAAAAGTTATGTTTTTCAGACTCATCCATGCTGGTTTTGTACTATGATGTGAACCCACCTTCTTTGAAAAAGCAAAAAGGGAGATTTAACCTAAAGAAACACAGTTGTGATTTCCAACAGTGCCACTGATTTTGTGCCTTATGCTAATTTAAAGGGAACTTCTGCTGTTCATTTATGCCCTACCTGTGATTCACAAAAATCTCTTCTGTTAGTTTTGGAGGAGGAGAGAGTTCTGGTTTTGGAGTTGGTAAGCTTTCATGCTTATCTGGGGTCCCTTCTCTTCCCCACTCCCCCTGCCCCCAGTACTGGTGTGGCTAAATAGCACTGCTCAAGTTGCACATGGCTCGGGAGCATCCCACATGCAGCTTGTCATCTGATGGTTGATTATACTAGTCAGCTCATTTTCCATCTTATTTTCCCTGTATGTTCAAGGGTTAAACCCTTGTGCCGGATGCAGCAGTGTCATTGACTACAGATTACGCTAACCAACTTTGCTGGGTGTCCTGGTTTCAGATAGGATAGAGTTAATTTTCTTTCTAGTGGCTGTTGTGTTTCAGATTTGGTATGGAAGGAATGTCGATAATGCATATGGGTTTAGTTGTTGCCAGGTGATGTTTATGTTACTCAAGAACTTTTTTCAGCTTCCCATACAAGCTGAGAGGGAGCACAGACAGAACAAGCTGGCCAATGGAATATTCCATACCGTAGACATCGTGCTCGGTATATAAATGGGGGTTGGCTGGGGGGTGGGAATCCAGGATCACTGCTCCTGACGGTCGTGGCAACTGGTTACCAGGTGGTGAGAGCGACTTGTGTTGCATTACTTTTATCTTGTATATTCTTTTACCATTATTATTGTTATTTTCCTTTTCTGTTATTGTTCTATTAAACTGTATTTATCCCAAGCCATGAGTTGGTTTTTTCTCCCTTTTCTCCCTCTTTTCCCTACCCTTCTTGGGGGTAGGGGAGAATTGAGCAAGTGGCTGCGTGGTCCCTATCTGCCTGCTGGGGTTAAACCACGACACTAGGCACATGGGATCACAGAGTGGGAAAGGGGCTTGGTTGTGGGCTTACGAGTCCTGATTCCGAGGCTCTGTAGTTACTTGCTTTCATAACAGCTTCCGGAGTTCAAAATAGGGATTCGTGGGCTATACTGTGCCCAGGGAGAGAGACAGTTTTGGAAAGCTGGGTACTGAACTGTAGGACTGGAAAAGCTAAGAATAAGGAATTATGAGTAGAGCATTAATCTCTTTCTTCAACTTAAAACTGATAACTCTCTTTTGGAGAAAAAAGGTGGGACAAAAAATAATAATCTCCTGCTCTTTTGTTGCCTTCTTCACCAAAGGTCCCTTGTGACACCATCACGCAAAATTGACGTGCTGTTTGGCATGTTGACCTTCCTAATTTGTAATGTTGTTGTCTGAAAATTTCATAAGCAGGTGACCTATTTTAGGAAGACTTACAGCTTAGCTGCTTGTCCTGTTCCCTTTTTCACCATCTTAGTGGTGAAATCCACATTATCCGTTTGCATCCGGTGCATTATCCATTTGTATCTGCTCTTTTATTGGCTCAGTCTTTGAGGACATGGCTTGTCTCAATATTTTTAATGAAATATTAAGTTGGTTTTTACTGTTTCCGGACCAACACATCTTGCTGGATTCTTGACTTGTGGTTACATAAAACTTTTGTTCACATGAAATGTAAAATACAATTCTCAAGTGTTTTCACTACTCTTCGAGGATCAGATATGTTGAATTAATTCAGTTGGTATACTAAATTTGTTTTTCTTTTGGAAACAGAATTCTGCTAAAATGTTTCAGGGAATGTTATCTCTTTATGTTGGGTAGTGATGAAACATCATGTTCAACTGCTCTCCATTGTGGACACTTCTGTTTCTTTACTGGGCTGTCTCATTTCCCCTACTGGGAAATGCACTTGATGTTACATAGCCTGTCGTCTACTTCAAAAGCACTTTCTACTTTGGAGAATAGGAAGACTCCATTAGGTGAGAATGTGTTTGTTCTTTCTGTACAGCAAATTGTAAAAATGGGAGCATGTCTCTGGAGTTGGATTAATTTCTGAAAACTTAGATCTGTGTGATTTATTAAATGTTCTTTACTTTTCGATTATTTAGGCTCATATTTTTTTCCCCACACACCCTCCCTGGCTAACTTAAGGTTGCCGTCTCAACTTCCAGAGGTGTTAACTCTCAGCTGCAAATGGGGACCAAAAAGGGATTATTGAGTGCATTCATGTAGTGCTGTGTCATGGTTTTGACCAAATTGGCCAATGGCCGGTGACACGTGCTCCCCCCCACGGCCTCTCATGCACAGAGAAATGAAATATTAATAATAAGATAAAAAGGAAAATAAATATATACAGTATATACAAAACCGTATTAAGCTCCCAGGATGATGTCACTGGCAGGCACTGGGGAAGTCCCAGGCTGGACTCAGCAATGGGTGGGAACCAGGTTCCAGAGCTGGAGTCAGGAACACACGGATCAGGATCAAAGACAGATGAAACAGACGTCACCCATTGAAGGAAGAGAGTTGACGCTTTGATCCCTCAGCTTTTATACTGAGCATGGGGCAGATGGGATGGAATACCCCTGTTGGCCAGTTTTGGGTCACCTGTCCTGTCCCCTCCTCCCTGCAGGTGGGACCCCTCTACACTTTTCTATTTCTGACCCTCCAATGGGGCGAGTAACGAAGTTAGCTGACCTTGGTTGCTCTGGCAATAAGTATAATCAAGAGCCTCTCTGCATACCATTCCTTGGCACAAACTGTCTTATCACTCTGAATGAACCGTTTCAGACAGAACATGCTGTTTATTTCAGAGGGTTAGAAGAGGCCTAGCTAAGAAATAAAACTACTGAACAGAAAGTTGGTTCTGTTTTACCTCAGACCAGGACATGGTATTAACAGATACCTGAGAAAGCGGGTGTATAGCAACTGATCCATTCAGGAAGATGATAAAACACTTTTTCTGAGGATATAATATTTAAACAAGGTATGTGAAAGTTCATTTTGATTATTTCAGGTAGAACTGGTATATTCAATCCAGTTACTGTTTCAAGACTTACACTTCAAATGTGAAGACCCCATCTTACTGAAGGATTCTAATAAAAATCTCTTCTAATTGCTAGATTTATTAATAATAAGTTACCAGTTTCTTTCATGGTATACCCTTCAGGTGAAGGGGAGAGAACAGAAAGCCCATGAGAGAAAGAGGAATCCTTTCTTACTTGTTAAAGTAACAGCTTTACTTTCAAAGGAGCTGGCACAGATTCCCCTTGAGTGATGTCATCAGTTCAGTGAAAGCTGCTTTCTGTAAATATTTGCATTTTCATAGAATCATAGAATGGTTAGAGTTGCAAGGGACCGTAAAGATCATCTAGTTCCAACCCCCTGCCATGGGACACCTCCCACTAGACCAGGTTGCTCAAAGCCAACTTGGCCTTGAATACTCNGCAGAATCACCTCCCTCATCCTGTTGGCCATGCTTCTTTTGATGCAGCCCCGGATGCGGTTTGCTTTCTGGGCTGTAAGCGCACATTTCCAATTCATGTTGAGCTCCTCATCAACCAATGCCCTAAGTCCTTCTCCTCACGTCTGTTCTCAATCCATTCTCCACCCAGCTTGTATTTGTGCTTGGGGCTGCCCTGACCCATGTACAGGACCTTGCACTCGACCTTGTTGAAATTCATGAGGTTCACATGGGTCCACCTATCGAGGTCTCTCTGGATGGCATCCCTTCCCTCCAGCATGTTGACCGCACCACTCAGCTCTGTGTCATCAACAAACTTGCTGAGGCTTCATGGTGCAGCAGATCTTATATGGGTAAGGAAGGTTTACTATTAAACACAACACTAAGCCAAATAGCCACATAAGTTCATAAATTTATGATAGGTTATCGTGGTTTCACCTCAGATGGCAACAAAGCACCGTGTGGCCGCTCTCTCAACTCGAAGGCAAAACTCGTGGGTTGAGACAAAGGCAGTTTAACAGAACAGCAAAGAAAACAAGAAAACAACAATAACACGGATAGAGGAATATACAAACATGATTACAGAACCACCGCTCACCAGCCGAACCTGGGACACCCCAAACTGCAGCTACAGACTGGGCATGCCTCACATGGGATGGAATACCTGTGTCCCTGCCAGAGCCTGGGGAAAATTAACCCTATCCCCACTGGAACCTGGACATAGGTTCATACAGAAATAAACCTTACAACTCCACTGTAATTTTACATATGTTGTATGTGGTATGTAGTTAGGGTGATGGTTGGACTATGTGATCTGAAAGGTCCCTTCCAGCCTAGGCGATTCTATGATTCTACTTCTGAATGTGATCATTCACCATTCATAAAACAGTACAAACTGAGGAGAGTCCTTCTTTGTTCCTTATGTTCCTCTACCTTCTTGTGGCTGTGCATGACGTGTACACTCAGAGAACACCTGCAGAGGTTTCAGGTCTTGGTTTTGTACTTCAAGTGTAGATATATGAGAAAATAATATTGCAAGTGTAAGTTCCTAGTTCAAATTTGTATAGTCCTTGCAGATGTATCAAGAACCACCAGGGAGTCTCCTCATTTGGGAGGTTAGGGAGTGATAGGGAATATTTAATAGTTACTCTCCACCTCTTTGATTTCTCATTTCTGGTATCCTAGAATGTAAAGGTGAGATTCATCTTCCTGAACATTGGCCAGCCTAAAGGTAGGCATCTGCTCTAGGTTATCTGTCTAGAGCCCTATTCTAGACAGGTGTGGAGGAAACAACTAGGGAGCTGATCTGTTCCTCTTATTTTTTTTTACCCTTTATGGGGATGGGAAGATCCCGTAATCCTATTTAATAAGTATGTAAAGTACCCAGCCTATGTAGAGTAAAGCAGTAGTTTTTATACAGCTGAAGCTGACAGAGTAATTTTGCCCTTAATGTCTGCAAAGGTTTTCGTAGAGAATTGCGGAGTTTTTGTAAAATGAGAGTCTTCTGGGTATTGCGCTATTAAATGGGCATATTTAACAGATTAAATGGGAAGATTAAACAGATATGCACATTCCTAAATTTTACCTAAGTTGGCTGTCTTGTTTTTAGACTCAAAAGAAATTTTACAGAATAGTTCAAGCTTTATTTAAAAGGTGGAACAGTATCATCGTTTCTGTTCAGGTTCTCCAAGTCCAATGTGTGATTGTAACCATCTCTGCAGCATTTCTCTTTATGTCTAGCAGTAAGCTGGGAGAGGATTCGTTCCCTCTCCTCCCTCTGCATAGATCTGGCATACAGAACAGCTAATGACAAACGATTGTAAGCTCCTGCAAGAAGCAAAGGAGTTTTTCTGTTACTCAGAAGCTTCTTACCTTCTGTGTGAAACGCTTATCAGATCAAGCTAGGTTTTAGTTTAAAAAATTTAAAATGCAGTTGGAAGATGAGATTTTTTTTAAAGGTGTAGACTTAGGGCTTCAGTAGAACTTGTAAGTAGGTGCCAAGTTTTATTTGCAAACCTGAATTTGTACTGAAATAAAACTCTGTTTCAGGTGTGGATCCATCCCTGCAAGCAGAGAACAGAGTCCCAGGCTCTTCACAAGCTACGGCTGCTGTATCTAAACAGCAGAAATCCCGTTCTACCAACTCGAGGGATGAGCGCTTCCGATCTGGTAAGGAAAAGCAATGTAGCTGAAACATCAGGTGTCTCAAGAGGAAAAGTGTACCAGTAAAGCAGTACCTACACGTAAAGAAAAAGTTGGAAGTACTTGAAAGAAGGGAAGAGTTAATGCATATTTTTCAAATTTTTCAAGTATTTCTATACATGGATGGTTTTGTTCAAATCCAGAATGGAGGAAACAGTAGAAATTGTAGACATGCCTTCTGATGTTTTTTTACTGTGAATTTTACACCATGCTTAACAACTTTCTCTAGTTTGCTGTTTGGGTGTCCAGTCTGTAGAACAGTTATCTAAACATTCAGGAAACTACAGTGTGTGGGTTATGTTTTGGTTTGGTTTTTTGTTTGGTTTTTTTTTTTCTTGTTTGTCTGTGATATTTTCTTAAAGGGAGTTTATGAGATTATCATATTTACTGTAGCTCACTTTCAAATATTTCCTGTGTCCAGTTCTGGGCGCTCCAGTTCAAGAAAAACAATGAACTACTCGAGAGAGTCCAGCAGAGCGCTACGAAGATGATCGAGGGTTTGGAGCATCTCCCTTATGAGGAAAAGCTGAGAGACCTGGGTCTTTTTAGCCTGGAGAAGGGAAGACTGAGGGGGGATCTTATCAGTGCTTATAAATAGCTAACGGCCTTTTGTCAAGAGGATGAGGCCAGACTCTTTTCAGTGGTGCCCAGCAATAGGACAAAGGGCAATGGGCACAAACTAGAACACAGGAAATGTCTGAACATAAGGAAAAAATTCTTTACTTTGAGGGTGGCAGAGCACTGGAACAGGCTGCCCAAAGAGATTGTAAAGTCTCCTTCTCTGGAGATATTCAAAACCCACCTGAACATCATCCAGTGCAACCTGCTCTAGGTGAACCTGCTTTACTACTTTTTGACTGTAGATGATCTCTAGAGGTCCCTTCAACCCCTACCATTCTGTGATTCTGTAAGGCAAGTGCACAAAAAAGGGAAATGTCACAATGGGTGTTCTGCTTAATTTTAAATGGACGCACTGTGATAAACCTGTTTTGGAAACTTCAGTGAAAATATCAATATCGTCATTGCATCCTGTTTCCCTTGTTAGGTTTCAGGTGGCTGAAGTATACTGTTTACCTGTGAAATTCTTGTCACAATGTATACTGTTTACCTGTGAAATTCTTGTCACAATAATGAGAAAAAAAAAAAAAAGGTGTTTGGAAGCTTTTCTCTCCTAAATACTTTTGGACTTTTAACTGGAAATTTTTGTCTTTGTTTTCCATGGGTAATTATATGTCTTGGGTTTGGAGATGAGAACTGCAAGCAATGACATGCACTGCACATCCTTAATATGTTGTTGGTCTTGGGTCACCTTGCTTTGGAACTGCTTGGGCATAGTGGTTGTTACATTATATTTGCATTGCTGACATTTAAAGCCTTGCTCCAGAAATGGACTTGATATGCCTTTATGGGTTCCTTATGAATAATTGAAGGATGAATGAGACTTCTTAAATATTCTGAGGGATATATATGGACTCCTGGGAAATACGTATTCAGCTACACAAAGAAGAAACTTCTGAATGTCAGGGAAGATTATATAGTATCAAAATTAACTAAATGACATGTTTAAGAGTATCTGCAAGCTGGTCATTTAAATTTATTTTTGCATTTCAAATGTATCATCAATATAATTCTACTGTTGAATATGTATCGGAGAAAAAACAGATTTAGTTGTTGAATTACAGCCATGATTTCCGAGTTACTTTGTGACCAGATAGATTCCAAATAAATTACAAGCAGAGTCATAAATCTGACAGAAATTAATTCCTTTAAAATAGCATGTGATGTTAAAACTAGCAGGAATATAATCTGCAGAAGAGCACAACTATAACAGGGAATACTTAGGAGCCATTAGCTGAGAGAGCTAGGAGGGTATAGAGCAATATTCTGTATACATGGGCAATTTTCCTGTCTCGGAGCCTCAGCCTTCTTTAAAACAAGAAGCAACCCTGCCATATTACTGGTATTGTTTGGGGGAATTTTGGCTTAGGGCTCATTAGTCTTACAGTGCAAGACGTATAGAAGTGGGTGGGTATTAACAAGTTCAGCTAGCATACTTCTTATGAATAGATGTGGCTTTTAAATGTTAGTCTAACTATCAGTGCTCATTAGCAGTACTTCCTCTTTTTCTAGAGTTAATATTTGTATGACCTCGTTGATTTTAAAATGCTTTAAATCAACTTTCAGTGATTCAGAAGTACTGCTCACAGTCTTGTCAGTCTAGAGCTTAGCCGATATTTTTACTTCTCAATATGAATGTTTCTGAATGATCGTAAGTGTTCAGGGAATCCTGCCAGTAGGCAGTTATTCAAGATGAAGCCTTATGTGTAGGGGTTTTAGGTTATTTCTTGTACTTATCACTGGCAAGTGCCAAAAACCTAGGTAGTACTTCATGTGGGTGGCCATGTCCTTCTGTGGTTTCCCATCATTGCTCCGCTAACTCGTGTTTCATTAAAAGTTCTTGCCTAGAATCTGTTCTTCACTTTGAAATTTAAACCCTTGGGGAAAAAGTTCTTAGCTGTAACATGTAATTGGATGTCTTTTTCCCGTTAGTGATATATGACAAGGCCTAGTGTGCTCAGGTGGTATCAAAACCAAATAGTGGTGGTTTTGCTTGGCTTGATTTAGTCTGTGCAAGGTAGTATAGCTTTCAGAGCCTGTATCTTTTCCCCTTTTTCCTCTCTCATCTTTAGAAAAAAAATCTTCAGATTTATTGCATTAGTGGTTTGCTTCTTTATCTTAATTAAGAGATAGACTGAAAGGAAAATGCAAGCTGTTTGTTGCATGTGTTTTTACTCCTTGAAAGTATTACTACTCTGATTCTAATAGATGTTGAATCATGCAGTTGACTCAAGTCTGAAAATGCTTCATGTTGGTGTTGATCCTCTTTTTCACGGCTACTCACGCGGTGAGATATATGTATACATAGAGCATGAATAGAAATATTGATATCTCAGAAAACACCAGTTACTGTGAAGTGCCTTAACTTTTTTCCTCCCAATGCTTTGGCATAAAAAGAGTTGTAGTTTCGCTTCACAAAGCAGTCCTCATTTATCTGAGAAATTCTAGCTATCCTAAAAGCATTTTCTACCTAAAGAAAAAATGTCCACTACCACCAGCTTGAAATGTTACCTTTTTAAATTTCCATGTATGTAGACATTGTGAAGGTATAGGTTTAGGCTATAGTTCTGGATACTATTTCTTCTCGTATCAATTGCCTGCCTCATTTATTCTTTAGAGTTTTGGGCGAAGTGGAGGGTGTGTTTCATCTTTTTTTATTTCCTTCCAGTCTTTATTTCTTTTTTCCCTTTCTTTGCATCTCATCAGTTCTGCTATGACCTTTTTAAGAGTAGCTGATGAGGGTGGAATGCAACTTTTCACAGAACAGGATCTCTTTCTGGAGCAATTATAGTTGTTTTAGAACCAAGAACATAATTACTTAAAAGAAGCAAGCGAAACAATTTTGCCTTTTTATGCAATTCATCTGTCATTTACTAGCTGTAAGCATTTTTTTTTACAGTTTCCTAGAGTTGTAGTCCATTTAAATTAAATATAATTTTTATTATCCACAGATTTTTGTCTTCAAGCAGTAGATATTAAAAAAAAATTCCAACAGTGAAATGCCATTAATAAATAGTGTAGGCTACTAAATTACTTAAGAGTTATCAGAAGAGCAGTTAATATTAGAGTGATTTGAGTAGGTTTTCGTTCTGTTAAATCATGACAATGGGATAAAGTAAGAAATACAGAGACTTTGCAAGCGCTTGTCCGCGATAAGCACTAAGACCCTGATACCCTCAATTCAGAGGACACTTGTTGATGGGTGTGTTGCTATTACTGCTGGCTTTTGTTTTAGCGAGGGTGTGTGGTTTCTGGTGGAGGTGCTGTGCCTTCTCCTGTGTTCATGAAGTCACACTGCTGCCTGGTTTTGGTTAAGAACCCAGATGAGTTAGCTGGTAAGCCTTTAGATCTCTGAAATAGCTTTCACAGCAGCTATATGCAGGGATGAAACAAGGAAAGCCAAGGCTGCCTTGGAATTAAACCTGGCTAGGGATGTCAAGCTCAACAGGAAGCACTTCTACAAGTATACTGGAAGCAAAAGGAAGACCAGAGAAGTTGTGGGCCCGCTGTTGAATGAAACAGGAGCCATGGTGACGGAGCATGTGGAGAAGGCAGAGTTACTGAATGCCTCCTTTGCTTCAGTCTTTACTGCTCAGCCCAGCCCTCAGGAGTCCCAGGCATTAGGGGAAGTAACAGGGAAAGACGACGACTTCCCTTGGGTTGAGGAGGATCGAGTGAGGGATCAATTAGATATTCACAAGTCCATGGGCCACGATGGGATGCACCTGAGAGTGCTGAAGGAGCTGGCGGAAGTCGTTGCTGGGCCACTCTCCATCATCTTTGAAAGGTCCTGGAGAACAGGCGAGGTGCCTGAGGACTGGAGGAAAGCCAGCGTCACTCCAGTCTTCAAAAAAGGCAAGAATGAGGAGCCGGGGAACTACAGGCCGGTCAGCCTCACCTCCATCCCTGGAAAGATGATGGAACAGCTCGTTCTGGGCATCATCTCAAGGCATGTGGAGTGAAAGAAAGCTATCAGAAGTACTCAACATGGATTCACCAAGGGGAAATCCTGTCTGACTAATCTGATAGCCTTCTATGATGGCATGACTGGATGGATAGGTGAGGGGAGGGTGGTAGATGTTGTCTACCTTGACTTAAGCAAGGCGTTCGACACAGTCTCCCACAGCATCCTCATAGGGAAGCTTACGAAGAGTGGGCTTGGTGAATGGACAGTAAGGTGGATAGATAACTGGTTGAAAGACAGAGCTCAGAGGGTTGTGATTAGGGGCACAGAGTGTAGTCGGAGGTCAGTGATGAGTGGTGTTCCCCAGGGGTCAATACTGGGTCCAGTGCTGTTCAATGTATTCATCAATGACCTGGATGAAGGGATAGAGTGCACCCTCAGCAAGTCTGCTGATGACACAA
>VXBH01003960.1:331-15165 GCA_013400035.1 Rynchops niger | reverse complement strand
GAAGGAGGGGGAGGGGGCCGGGGAGTTGGGGCGTGGAGGCGATACCTCCTATCTTGTTCTGTATTCCTGGAATTGTTTATTTTTGCTTTCTGCCTAAAAGAAAGGGAAGGTTGCAAGCCCTAAGGGGCAGGTTTGGATCCTCTCGAGGAGCAGATGGAGTCAGCAGCCACAAACTACAACCATGGCAGTAAGCAAGAAATATAATACAAGGCACAGACCCAGGAATGGTGATCCACCAGAGCTGTATCTTCTCAAAGATCAAATGCTTGTGTATTTTCATTCAAAATTGCCATGTTTGACTAGGGATGGTCAAGAGATCTGTTAGAGAGATCTAACTTTGAAAATGCCAGCAAGTTAAATGGGCTTCTTATGAAATGATTCTATTTTTGTGTTTTTAGACTGCTTAAGATCAGTTATTCTGAAGCTCTTGGAACCGCACATACTCTTGAAAAGCAGAAAATGAAACACCTGGTAACTGAAATTTGTTGATAAATATGAGGAAAGGATTGTTAACGTGGCTTCAACAAAATTTGTAGGGAATTGTATATAGATGAACAGTTATGCGTGCAGAGGATAAAAAAAAAAAAAGCCAAAATTAAGGTTGCAGAATTTCTGATTTAACCCACCTCACTATCACCCAGGATTTCCATGTCTGGAAAGGACTCTGGAGTATAGCAATGGACACTCTGTCTTTTTCAGAAGCTGTTTTTCAGCTCCTGCTGACTTCTTAGTCAGTCGGGCCATTATGCGTGACTTAAAACCTCTTCACAAACTGACTTGATGTGAACTTGATCCGTATGTGGACACTGCATTGTTTTAGGAGCTTTTCTTTAATTACCCCAGGGAAAGCAGGGAGGGCATACAAAGGATCAAGTTCTTAAAACGTAGCAGTCTCTTTATGAGGGCAAGATTTTTTTTCTGTAACAAAAGTTCCTGGTTTTCACTCCAAATCAACAGGGATGTATTTTTGTGATATTTAAAAAGACCTTTATATTTGTTATTGAGTGAATAATAAATGTGGAAAGATTACATGCCAAAGGGAAACTTCTGGAAAGTTGTAAATAACTGAATGTTAATTAAAATAGGAGCCCTTTACCAGACTTCTAACAGCAACAAATATACATCTAGAATGAAAAGATGCTTTACTAAGCATTTCTATGTAGTGCTCATTGATATCAGTTAAAATACATACTTTTAAATTCCTTTAAGTTATTCTTAAATTAATGAAATTACTCTTTCATTGAACTTTATAGCACTTTTTTAGAGCTTTTTTTAGTAATAAGTTCTCAAAAAATTTGTCAAAAGAACATAAAAGTGAAGAAGAAAATACCCAACAACAAATGTGATGGAATTTATTCAGGTAGGATGAGATCCAATTTACTTGTTCAGAACAGAAGTATTCATTCAGTGGAATGGGTATGGTTTGCTCACTGAGAATGGTAAGTGAAGGTACTAGTAGGTCCCTTGGATAGAAGCCTTTTTTGAGTCTTACGTCACTCCAAATACAGGAGGTAAATGAAACTTTGCTTCAAGTGTGTTCTAGCTATAACGTGTAGAATTTGTTGCATTAACCTGAAAAATGGCAATGAGCAGAATTTGTGCGTTTGAATATACCGTTTGCTTAATAGCAAGTGTAGCACATGAGAACGCTACATGAAGAGCATAGAAAAGCTTCATGTTCCCGTCTGTTGGTCATTTCCACATTACATGCCTGTCATCGTTATTTTAATCACAGACACCTCGTCAGCATCAGAAGATGAGGGCTCGTTACGTCGGCAAGGGCGGATCACCTCCACTCCGTTCCAGAGCCATTCCAACGTAGAGCCCTGGCTTAACCGAGTTATTCAGGGCTCCTCCACCTCATCCTCTGCATCCTCCACCTCATCTCATCCAGGAGGGAACCCTGCTGCTGCTTCAAATACTACTGCCACCGCTGCTGCTACTGTGCTTGCAGATCTCATGGCACACACCCAGCTAGGTCAGTAAAAAGAACCTGTGTGGTTGGAATAAAATCAAATTAAAAATTCCAAAGCAGGGCTAAACACAAAAGTCTCCATCAGAAAATATCCATAAATAGCCTTAAAATGCACAATCCGCAGACCAGGTATGTATGATATATATGTATTTAATTGCAACCAAACCAGTTGCTCATGAGATCTGAATATGCATTCTTCTTGGTAAAACGCTTGATTTATCAAGAAACTAAGGTTCAGTTTTACTCGATTCTAAAGCAGAATTTCAAAGGGATCATATTTTTGGTGCATGCTTTCCCATCTGCATGTATTTACCCTAGATAATATCAGGTTAGGGATTTCAAAGATGACTCAATTGGTAAACACCCAAAAGACTAGAAAAACATCCAGAATCTTTTGGAAAGTTATGAAATCAGACATACTGACAAAGCTAGATTTCAAGCTCAAATGTGACTTTTTTTTTTTCCCTTTAATTAAAATTTAAGTCGTGAATAGTCTTTTATTGTGCGACTAGAGTGAAAATGTAGTAGTACTGGTAACGCAAAATGTGAATGTGAGCTTTGTCTCAGTCTCTGTAATGCTGAAGGTCCAGAACTTCAGGTTACTTTTTTTTGTCCTAAAATGCGGAGCACTAGTATTGTGCTTTTGAAAGATTTAGTAGGTGGGGAGAAAGGCTATCTCTTCCATCATGGAAATAATTTTTACAATCACAGTAAATGTTTTTGTATGCTGCAGTGAAGATTGATAGTGGATTTATGAGTGTCCAACAGGTCTGCACTAATGTTAAATGAAGGGAAGGGACCTAGAGGAGAAAAAATAACTTTGTATTTCAAGTATTTTTTTCCCCCAAAAGTAATTTAGAAAATTTTTCTAAATAGAATTTATAAAAATAAATTCATGTTCGTATTTCACCTATAGGCTACAGCATGAAGTTCTTGGGCTTCTAGTAATATGCTATAGGCATCATGTATATTGTTCCTGGACATTTCAGGTTTTGGCAGTTTTAGTGCTCTATTTACCTGACCTTTTGTTTATCTGTGACTATATGCCTACATACACTATACAGACAGTTTTTTCTATTGTGTTACAGAGAACAGATTAGGTCGGATGAGGAAAACACATTGAAATGCTTTAGATTTAAGGTTTCTGTATACTTAGAGATGTCAATTAACATGATAATTTAAGACACTAATGTACTTCGCAAGGACATGTTCGTTTAGCTGGTCTAGGTGTTACCTTCAAATTTTGTTGAAAGCCCAATCATGTATTCTTTAGACTTCCCTGTTTAGATGATAGAAACAGTTTACTTAAGTGTGAGGCAGCTATTCAGGAGAGGGTTGATTCTGCGCTCTTTGTTGGTTTACTCTCTGAGTTCCTTCTGTCTTATACTAAGTATGGGGCATCCGCCTTAGTTTATAGTAGCTATGGTCTTCAAAATGCAAGAATGCCTGTAGTTTGTGACCAGAAGTTTTACTTCTTCATATTCCTAAAGCACATGAAACAGAGAAAGGAGTATGAAAAAGCTAGAGACACTCTGAAGGAGGATCCTCTGGATCTTCTATGTGGCTTAGGTGCTGACAGAAACAGGGATTGACTCATTATGACATTATTGACATCCCAGTTTTCACAGTGCAGGCAGTTTTCTGCAAGTGGAGCTGAGAAGGAAAGAGGTAGTAGCTTGCTTTGTGTTCTGGAAGGCTCTTCAGATTTCAGAGTCTGGGAAGGGTTATCTGTGTCTTCCCTACTTGTTTTTGCTCCCTCCTCTGCTTTGTATGGCAATCTCTTTATTGTGGAAGCCAAGTATGGAAGGGAATTCTGATATCTAAGTTTTTAAAAGGCAAAATGTTTTTCCCCAAGCCTGCTTAGTGCTGTTGGCTTCGAAAGCTCCTGCATGCTGACGTGTTGGGGTTTGATTTGTGTCTTACAAAGTAGTGGGAAGCTAGTGGTTTCTTTAAAATGAATAAGATTAGCGCTGTGTCTAGGGTTTTTCTTCAAGATCACAATCTCAACTGTGGCATATTTCCCAACTTAGTTCTTGTTAGAGTAACTGGAAAAATGGATTATCGTGTTATTTGACCCACTACTTATTGAAAGACTCACAAGTACAATTCCTTTTCTTAAGAGGAATCAAGGCTTCTAAGTGTAGGGGTTTTGAATTGCTGCAGCTCTGTAAGCAGTTTTACAGGAGTTGTAAGAGTGAAGTGTGTTAGAAACAGTTTTGAAGAGGAGATGTAAGAATGAAGTAGTGGCTTGTGGGATCCTACTTTGTGTTCTGGATGGGTTGGTGCATTTTTTTTTTTTTTGGAATGGGTTGGTCATTTTTTTTTTTTTTAAATTGTTACAATACAATTTAATAAACTTCTTTTAAATGTCCTCCATATATAGCTATTTTTTGTGCTTGTTTTCAGTTAGGAATAATTGTTAATAGGTTTTTCGCTTCTTTTCTGAACCTTCTCATTTTTGTGTGATTTCTTTGAGCTCTTCGTACACTTCCCAAGTACACAGCTCTTCGGTAAATGTTCCCAAAGAACCTCTTCCTTATGTTATTTTCTGAGCATCTAATTGCAGAGCTTTTGTATTTCAAATGTCTGCCTCGTGCATGTGTGTGGGAAATTGCTTTGTCCCAACAAGAATATGCATGGTAAAACCTGCATCTGTTCAGCATTTCAGTGTCTGTACTTCATGCACAGCTTCTTACCCATATGTGCACCAAGTCTCACAGTGTGTGTCAGTCTCTCTTGTCCTCTCTCTTGATTGTTATATTTGTACCTATGTGTGTATCACTTCAAGTGTACATTTTGTGTCACCTTAATGTCTAGTGTTGACAACTTCATCTATAGGAATGCCATTTTGGGGCCTTCCACTGATGAAGCCACACTGCAGATACATTGCTAATTGTAGTCCTTGCTGGTGTTTTCAAGGAGCGGAAGCTTTAGACACTGATAGTCACTGCAGGGTCTGTACGTTGATAAGTATGGACTTGTGGGCTAATACTGCAGTATGGGAACCAGGTACATGTGGCTCTGTGTCCTTTTCTGTGATTAGTTTGTGTGCTGCCTGAAGTCCGTGTTTTGGCATTTTGGTAAAGCAAAGGAAAAAAACCAAGTAAAAGCAACTCAAAAAGTATACAGAACACAGTGAAAGCATTTCAATTGACTCTGAATACATGGGCTTTCTATAAGCCCTGCGAAGGGGTTATATGGATCAATTTTACACAGAGTTGACACCTTTAATTGTTACTGGTTCTAAACTCAGGCATTTGCCAGACATATTAAGTGATATTTTCTCCTTCTTGTACCTTACCCACATGAAAGGAATTTGTGGTCTCTGCTTAGTGCCCAGCGAGACATGCAATACAAAAATTGGCATTGCAGTGATGACCATTGGAAATTATGGGAATGGATTTACTTTTTTTCTTCTGGTGATCCCTTTAAAACTGCTTAGAGCTGTACTGGTGGCTTGTATGTCTGCTCTGGAAACCTGTGAACAGAGCCATGAGCACTTTGAGCTTCCTCAAAATGGGTGTTTCACAGCACTGCCTGACTTCCCTGTGCTTTCAGCAGGATTTGTGGCACATTGAGGTCATTCAAAGGGGTATCACTGCAGAGCTGCATGACCCCGAGCAGTTCCTCCAGCACAGTGCAGCAAGTGCGTTCTTAAGCTCCTTTCTGTTGCACTCCTATTTTTACTCATTAGGATTCTGAATACTTCAGGCCTCCAGTTCTTGTTTTGTCTTGTTTGAACACTTCACCCGGATGCTGCCTTTTCCTAACCTGTAATTTCATTCAAAACCATTCTACAATCTGGGTCACAATTTTGGAAAGTCAGTATTCCCTAAGCATTGTTCTGCAGCACAGAAACATGGTGCAGTTCCAAGCAAAGCAGGCATTTGGCTCAAGGTTGTTACAAGATGGTTCTCAAGCCCCTGTGACTGTGTGAGGAGTTGAGAAATACCTTGCTTTCCCTATGTAAATATACATTATAAAAAAATAAGTATTGCTTGTAGTGCACACCATTGAAATGAAACAGCGTGACATGTCTGGCCACAAATGACCACCTCATGCCTCAGAAAACCCTGTCCTAAGTTTTTCTGTCGTGAGCAGTGTGTGTGTATAATGTTGACATCTACAACACAGATCTTTTTGAGTGTTACGGGCATGGCAGTTGTTTTCATTCATAGATGCCCCAGTGAAGAGTATACTGTGTCTGTACCACAACGTAAGCAGGAAGCTGTTACCTACAGTGTCATTGTGAGACTGTTAAAAACAGGTGGTAAGAAAAGCTGTTAAAGGAAAACCATGACTGGCCTTACAAACTGCAGGTGACAGTTTTTTAAGTCAGCAGTTTCTTTCCTCTGAGGAAGTCTCTTATTTCTCTGTGTTCGTCCTCAAGATGTATTCAGACCTAAGTGCGCTATCTTGCTTCTCAGCAAAAGTCTTCCTCTTATAGCTCGCAGAATGTAGATAAGTGCTTTGTGTTATCCTAGGGTAAAAGTTACGTTCTTTTAAACCTTATACTTTTGTCCCTTTCTCTTCCTATGGGCTGTAGAGTAGTCATTCCAGTTTTGTAGTGAGACTTTGGGTGCCTGTATTTCTTCTGAGAGATGTGAGACAGGCTTTCTTTGTACACTTGTGCTGTTTACTCATAATGAATCTCCTTGCTGTCACCTTGAAGTGATGGACTGACCCATTGCTCTCTTTATTTTATCAGAGTTTGTTTGGATCCCTTTGAAAGTTGGAATAGCTCCTCTTCACCCTGGAGAGACAGAGCAGTTCGTTCAGGATTCTCCCTGTATCTAGAAGATTTTGGCTACAGTTTGATTAGAGAAATCAGAGTTTCATTAAAAACACATGAGAAAATAGCAAGAATGCTGTAAGAAGCAACTTTGGATGTATTGATTTTTAAGATGACTGATGAGCTTCCCTGCCTGTCTTCCATTTCTACAGATAACCACTCTGCGCCTCCAGATGTAACCACTGGCCTGGTAGAACATTTACATTGTGAACATCCACAGGTAGCATCAGTACGAGGCATTCCCAGAGGCTACAACAGCAGCATTTTGGAAACTGCAGATGGTGATTGTATTACAAATCTCCTACCTTTCAGTCTATGTCCCTTTTTCTGAATAAGCGAATCCATAACAGAGCTTGAATACCCATCGTGTGCTCTGTGCCTGCCCCCTCCAAAGCTTTACATAGTGTGGTGTTATCTGTCAGCCTAACACAGGAAAGGAAACCGTGCTGCATTTCCCGTGTTCTGCTGGTGGGAGCCATGTCCCCGTTTCTGCATATTTCTATAGTAAAAAGCAGCGTAAGCCCTTTAGTCTCACATTTTAATTTTATATTGCCTCAGAGGTTTAAATTTCAATAAATATAAATAAACACATGTATGTTTAATTTAAATTTATCACATAAACTAATGAAAATCAGTATTTGACATGGTTTTATTTTTTGCTAGCCCTGTAAAATATTGGAAGATTCACTTATTTTTCCCAAGCATTCTCAGACTTTCAGAACTGAATCAATGTTAAGATGTAGCAAATACATAGACTCTTGAAGAAAAGAACATTCTTCAGGTTTGTATTGGAATCTCATGGAGTCAGCAGTTTGAAAAGCTAAATTGAAGTGGGAGAAGGTGTATGCCGAGTACCTTGGGAACAGCATTGTTTTAAAACAAATAAATCCATGGTTGAAACTGTTAAACTGATTAAAGCTGGTTTTTTTCCAAACAAGTTGCTCATCTTGAATGATTCTTCCGCCTGAAAGCTGTGCCAATCTTAGAGTGATGTTGTCAGCAATGTGGCAGCCTGTGTTTTAGTGTAGGTTTATTAATATGTGGTAAGTAATAATTTTCTTTCTGTTTGGCAGGTGTGCCAGTGAATAGCCGAGTGTCCTCTAAAATCCAGCAGCTTCTGAATACCTTGAAACGACCAAAGCGCCCGCCTTTGAAAGAGTTTTTTGTTGATGATTTTGAAGAACTGCTAGAAGGTTAATTTTCTTTCAAATACATTTTTCGCTCTGTGTAAGTGGTTCATGAAAGAACTGATACGTCTTAGCAAGTGTTCTCTTTTTCTCTTCCCGATAGGAAACAAATCATGGTGGAGTTGTTTCATTGGAGAGAGAAAGGTCATATGCTATCACAAGTGAAACATAATCTTCAATTCAACTGTTCTACTCAGTGTACTTGTTCTCTGCCCTCTTCCTTCACTGTGTAAACTTTCCTGATTCAGCCCAATTTGCACTAGTGTGATGAGTTAGTGAATACTAAAGACAGTGATTTACAGATCCTTGGAGAAATTCAGTTCACGTCTTTGTTAAAACTTCATTGGTGCATCCAGAAATCGTCATGTTTGGTGATGGTCCCACCATCACTTTTTACCTCAGATTCTAAACTCCTACCCTGTGGTAATCAGAGAATTTGTAGAGGGTACTCTTTGGAGTAAGCCAGGGCATAGCCTAAATGTAACTGATGGTGTAGTGAACGTCTGGAAGCTTCTGACCAGCCTCCTGTTCAAAGCAGGTCTAACTAGATCGGGCTCCTCAGGGCCGTGTCCAGTCCTGTGCTGAGCATCTCCAAGCATGGTGGTTCCATGCCCTCTCTGGCCGCTCACATTCAAGCTGTTGGCTACATGCACCCCCACATCCTGCTCTGAAAAGCTGCTTCGTAGCTGGTCAGTGCTCAAATACAGTTAGAGGGAAAAAGTTCTTGATAGTAACTGGAATTTATTATGATAATACTGTTTGCATGCTTAAAATCCAGATGCTTTCATTATTTTAGAGGTTCAGAGGAATTAAATATATTGAGTGCACTGCGTAATATGTCATGACTGTGCATTACATAAAAGGATAGTGCTTGTACATGCTTTGCAGATATTGCTCAGCTGAAAACCACTATTTTCTTCTCTGTATGCATGTGTCGAGGTGGAAAGAAAAGCATCTTTAACAGATGTAGAAGTTGCTTAGCAATATGTAGCTGCCTTTAAAACCAGCTGCATCTGCTAATTTTGGAGAATGATTTTTGTTTTGTTCTCTTAGCCTTAAAGATTAAATGAAAATTTTGTTCTCTGTGACATTTTTGAGCAGTTGCTACTATTTCTCTGTACTATTTGTTTGATACTTTAGGTTATAGCGTGATTGCGGTTCTAGTCTTTCGCTGAAGATTTTTCAAGCAGACTTTCTTTGAGGTGCATGTATGTCATTGCAGAGAGCATCACTTTGAACTTTTAATTTTGGTTATTACATAGATTGTTAGCTAAATCCAATTATGACTTTGTTTTGCTAAGCAAGATGAAGATACTTCACCTTTTTGAGCAGCTTGGAGCAGGATTTTAACAGCAGGCTACTCAGAGAGAAAATGACTTACAAACCCTGCAGTGTTGCACAGTTCAGAGAAATGATTTAGAAATCAAACGAAGTGTTCTGTGAGCAGTACAGTTTTAGTTGTTGATAATCCATATCAGGAGCGTTTCATCTGGCTTTTTTTTTTAATATATATTGTTACAGAAGCACAGTGTCATTATTCACCACCTGTTGAGAATTTGGTGCAGCAAAAATAAATGTCCAATTGTCACTGAAGCCATTCTCTCTGATAACGCTTCTTGACTTGCTGTAGACTTTCATATAAATAGATGTGGAGAATAAACAGCAGAAGGTATAATCTTTCCAAAGTAGAGGAAAAGAGTGAACTAGGGATTCAAATTCTGTTCCTGTGGCCAGGTCCTTTGAATAATGTTGAAGCGGAATTCCAAAGTGATGGTAATTATTTTTTTTGGGAAGCCAATAAATGATTAGCATAGCATCATGATAAAGCAGAGGAGAAGATAGTGATAACTTTGAGGAAGAGGAAAGTGAGAACAGTTCATAGAATAGTCTATTAAGTGTAACTTGAACATTTTGTAAGGATTGACATTTGACGGTTTACTATGTTCTGGTTTTAGTGCAACAGCCTGACCCAAATCAACCAAAGCCTGAAGGAAATCAAACGAATGTACTTAAAGGTGAACCCTTAGGTGTGGTAACCAACTGGCCACCTTCTCTGCTGGCTGCCCTGCAGCGCTGGGGAACTACCCAGCCGAAAGCTCCTTGTCTGACGGCGTTGGATACAACTGGGAAAGCTATTTATACGCTTACCTATGGTAAGAAGAATTAGGCATTCTTTGTGGAATGAACAATTTGCTTTACTT
Source organism: Rynchops niger (assembly GCA_013400035.1). Lineage (NCBI taxonomy): Eukaryota > Metazoa > Chordata > Aves > Charadriiformes > Laridae > Rynchops > Rynchops niger. The sequence goes on along the minus strand of VXBH01003960.1, from coordinate 5,010 downwards.
AAGAGGGAGTAAACTCATGATAGATGCTTTGAGATTGCTATTCAAATACAAATTATGAATTCATTTTATATGAAAAACATTTTAAAGTTAATGAAGGGAAAATGTATATGGTATTGATTCTTTACAAGTGGCTATTTGTACATTTCAAACAATATTGGGGCTTTTTTCTAAAAAGAACATTAAAAATAACCTGCTCTAAAATAGGAGCAGGAAACAGATGACTACAATGCATGGTTCAGATTCCTAGAGTAGATATTAAATTTTAGCATGTTCTTGCATATCCTTATAGAGAAGACTTGTACTTCAGGAGCATATTAAGGATGTTATTTTGGGAAGTGAAACTTGCCTGTATCAATGAACTACAAGTATTGTAGTAATTGCATTTTTTTGGAAGATAATCATGTCCCTCAGGACAGCTATGTGCAGCATTTCATTGTATAGTATCTTAGAATGTTACAATTTCTTGTTTGCATTCTTACAGATGGAGTAGGCTTACAGGAAATGTAACTGAGCAGCTGCATTAGTTTCATTACTTTGCAGCGGGGCTTTGAGAATTGTTTAGAATAGCATGTTTAGTTTTACTTTAAAAAACAAAAAAGGAAAGGGCAAACTAAAAAGAAGCCAAGCTCTAAATTGTACTTGGACTCTCTGCCAACTGCACTGACGTACAAATTAAAAATTGATTTTTATATTGTGTCAAAGAAGTAGTTAGATTGTTGTCTTTGTATTTAATAGGTTGGAATAATTTTTTGTTCTGAATTATTGAGATCTGTGTAGATCACCCTGAGCACTGAACTGTAGAGACAGAGGCAGCACAGAGACAGATGTTGCGGCATTTATTCCTACCCTTTGTTTCTAAAATTTCAGTTTATTTTTTTTACTGTTTAGGATTTGTCCTTTTATCCCAAGCAGTTTGCTTACTTGAAGAGCCCTTAGGAAGGAGTCTTAGAATCATAGAATGTGTTGGGTTGGAAGGGACCTTTAAAGGTCGTCTAGTCCAGCCATCCTGCAGTAAGTGGGGAAGTGCTTACTTGCCTTAAGCAGTGCTTAAGTCTTGTTAAGTGCCTTTTGGAAATGCAGTTCAATTCTGTCAGCCAGACCACCTGTGTGTGTGTGCGTGCACGTGCACTGAAACACTGGGGAACTCAGTAGGTTTGTGTGGTGGGATTGCTTTCACATCAGTAATGTTCGCTTTCCCCCCAGTTACTTGCTCATGTTCCTATTGACCATGTTCTAATACAACCAACTTGCCTAGTTCATATATAAGGCACTGAGATTTACCAATTAAATGTTTAAAATTGTAATCTCTTTGTTAATTTCAGTGTTGTCTTTTTTTCTTTAGGCAAGCTGTGGAGTCGAAGCTTGAAGTTAGCATATACCTTGCTAAACAAGCTAATCACTAAGAATACACCACTGCTGAAGCCTGGAGACCGGGTAGGCTTCTGTTTGAAATGGTCCTTATGGATAAAATAGGCAGCAAGGAACAGCATTAGCTGAAGAAAGCTTTGTAATACTGTGACTTGTAATAGTATTTTATCACAATATTTAGTATTTTTGTTCCTAGTTTAAAGATGAACCTGAACATTCTTGTGACAATTTTTTTCCACAAATTAAAAAGCAGCCCTCCTCCTGAAACCAACAACAGAAAACATTTCTTGTTATTTTAATGTATTTTTGTAGGTAGCGCTCGTATTTCCCAATAGCGATCCAGTTATGTTTATGGTGGCATTTTATGGGTGTCTCCTGGCAGAACTTATTCCTGTCCCAATAGAAGTTCCACTAACAAGAAAGGTAGGCAAATACATTTGATGTTTTTGTGGTTTCATAAATAAATAAATCTGGGGGGATGTCTCAGTCCTATAGTCCTTATATAGAACCCCTCAGAGCCTGCACTTCTGGAAGCAGTATGGTACATCAGCTGAACTAATCAATGCACGTTATATGCTTGGAAAGTGTTTAGTATTTAGTTAGGGAAGGGGGGCAATAGCATGGAGCTAATAAGTTAACTATTTTAGGATACATAACTCTAGAAATTATTTTAATTCATTATTTTTGAAAAGATGCGTGAAAGTGTTTCTCAAAATATACCACAGAAATGCTGTCTCATGCACAGGCAGGTAGAGATACCATAGTTACTGAAAATACTGGTGTAATCCCCCCCACACTGAGATTATTACGGAAGAGCTGAAAAGCTACAGGCTCTGCTCTTCAGCGCTTCAGGACTCAGAAACAGCATCAGTTCTCTGTTTTACCAGAACTTATAAATATCCCTATTGCGTTGGAGAGGGATGCACAACCATTGCTTTTGACACTACGTTGCTACCGTTGCTTGCCAGGTCTACTGCCAAATCGAGTTTAATCGGCACTAAGCAAAACTAATCATTTTGAGCGTAGGCTTAAGTCTTTTGTCTTCTATAAAAGGTCTTATGGGCTAGAAGTTTGTTTTCTCCTGTGATATAAATTGGCTTAATATTTTTCTAAACATGGCAAAGTTACAGTAAACTGTACAAAAGCTTCATTATTTGTAAGTTTGCTACAACATGGTTTCTCTGTAGGATGCTGGCAGCCAGCAGATTGGATTTCTTTTGGGCAGCTGTGGAGTAACACTAGCTTTAACCACTGATGCCTGTCAAAAAGGCCTTCCTAAAGCTCAGACTGGTGAGGTGGTTACATTCAAAGGTATGTTTTTAAGCTACTCAATTTTCTTTGTAGGATAAAGAGTGAGTGTATCCATTGTTGCTATTAAATAACAATCTTCAAGTTTATTTGCATGCTTCTGTCTTTCATATGAAGAAGAACTGCCACATAAAGAACTGCCTTCATTGTACTTAGTGCTGCTTCTTCCTGTCAGGGTGGTGATGCTGCAGCTTTTGCTTGCCTTTTGTTGTTATCCCTGAATACTGGGGAAAAAAATTATTTTTGGAATTGTAATGACAGTAACTTTTCTTTTTCTTTGAAGGCTGGCCTCATCTCATTTGGTTTGTGATTGATGGGAAGCATCTGGCAAAACCGACTAAGGACTGGCATCCACAAGTACGGGATGCCAGTGCTGAGATTGCTTATATTGAGGTGATCCAGTATAATATGCCTAATTTACGGTTACTCTATTGTAGTTTATCATAGCATATTGGTTTTTTTCTTTAATCTCTTGATGCGGTACAAGAGATTACTATAATATTTTTGACTGTGGAAGAAGAATGTTTCCCTCAAGGTTACCACGCAAAGTGTCATTTGAGTGGATGTGTTGAATCAGATTGAATACTGGGGGTAATTGGCTTTTTTGGGTCCCTGGGACAATTTATTTAATTGGGGTAGAGAAACAGTCAGATTTCATATGGTATTAGTGTATTCTCTGAACATAAATGTATCTTTTACTTTACCTTTTGGTTTTTAAAAAAAAGCTCACTTCATTTTTATAATATATTTTTTCAGTTAACTACTGTAAATTTTCTAGATTTTGTTGTTAACCTAATACTTGTGTAAACTTTCTCTTTTCAGTACAAAACAAGTAAAGAGGGCAGCACAGTGGGCATTACTATATCTCATGCTTCCATGCTGGCACACTGTCATGCATTAACTCAGGCATGTGGTTATTCAGAAGGTACGTCAGATAGGTACAACTTTAAAATTACACTCATAGGTTTGAACATTCAGACAATTTATGTTGCAAAATCTTGTTTACTGTCTGAAAAGAACTAGATAAGCAGTAGTAGCTTTAACTGCAAAGGGAAAGACAAACATCCTCATTCATAATCACAGCGATATGTGAAGGACAGTAAGAAGACGCTTGTGGAATCATAATCAATGTGTATTAAAAATTCTTTAACCTAAGAATCTTACTGATTTTATTCAGGGGTTTGTATTTGTCAATCTTAATAAACTTGTTAGTCGGTGGTAAGAGCTATACGGATTTTTCATCCTCTTGAAAACAGCTTTTCTACAAATGGGTATTGCCCTCCCTAATGCCTTTTAAACACACTGGTCACTTTATGAAGTCATAAGGGGGCCAGTTTGAGATGTCCATATGCAGAGTTAGAGGAGCCCTCCCAGCAGAAACTGGGGGAGCTTTCTTAGACTGATCCTAGAGGCCATTTGAGTAGCTTGGATCTCCTTGAAGTGCTTTGGATGGTGCCAGTTTTGGTGTATGAGCCCTGGGCTACACAGGTGGCCTCCAACTAGACTTTGTGCCACCGATCACCACCCTCTGGGCCTGGTCATTCAGCCAGTTTTCAGTCCACCTCCCTGTATCATCATCCAGCCCATACTTCCTCAGCTTCTCTATGAGGATCATAAAGAGTCTGTCATAAGATGCTGTGAAACTGCTCGCTGCTTTCTCCAGCAAATCTGATTCTATGCAGTTCACTTTTCCTGAAGGTTAAAAAGTAGTAAGGGTATGGAAGATTAGCATTTCATAGAATCATAGAATGGTTAGAGTTGGAAGGGACCATAAAGATCATCTAGTTCCAACCCCCCTGCCATGGGAGGGACACCTCCCACTAGACCAGGTTGCTCAAAGCCCCATCCAACATTCCCTTCAAGGGATGGGGCGTCCACAACTCTTCCAGTGTCTCACCACCCTCAGAGTAAAGAATTTCTTCCTAAGATCTAATCTAAATCTACCCTCTTTCTGTTTAAAACCATTACCCCACATCCTATCGCCACACTCACTGATAAAGAGT
>VXBH01003958.1:33856-48411 GCA_013400035.1 Rynchops niger | reverse complement strand
CTGGAACAGGCTTCCTGGAGAGGTGGTCGATGCCCAGAGCCTGTCAGTGTTTAAGAGGGATTTTGACAATGCCCTTAACAACATGCTTTAACTTTTGGTCAGCCCTGAATTTACACAGTTGGACTAGATGATAATTGTAGGTCCCTTCCAACTGAAATTATTCTATTCTATTCTATTCTATTCTATTCTATTCTATTCTATTCTATTTTATTCTATTCTATTCTATTCTATTCTATTCTATTCTATTCTAATTTTGCTCTAACAGTCATACATAGAATTTGAATGTTTCCCATTATTGCTTCTAGAATATTTCATCTCTCCCCATTCCTTCTCTTCAATAAATGAGGAAATCTGTGGTTGCCAACTTCAGATTAAAGCCTTCCATGACGTGTACACATGTGGGAGAGAATTGTTTGTCCAGGAAATCTGAATAGAAGGAATATTTTCTTTATGTTCTGTTAGTGCTTAACCTGTCTACCTTGCTTGTAGAGAAAAAGTATACACCTTTTACTTCAAGGAGAAAACAATCAAAGGGAAAGCCTTTGGAATGTTCTGGGGAAATTATATCTATTTTTCCTTGCCTTTGAACTCAAACAATAATCTGTAACTCTAATTTAAACTTGTAATATTATATTTCACATTCTCCTTGCTCATTTGCCTACTACAATTCCCTACACTCTTGGCAAATGGATTGCATTAGTTCTAGAATGGTTTTAGAGAGGGAGACATTATCTGAGACTAAAGTTTTTTTGTTTGTTTTTTTTTTTTTTTAAATTAGTTTATTTTCCTGCTTTATTTATTTATGTGAAGTCAATGTGTGTTCCAAGCACATGTGCATTTGCATGTGAATGCAAGGCCTCTGTTTTTATGAATTTTTTAGAACTCTATAGTGTGAAGGATATTTTGATTCTACCTTCACGTTTACAGTTATGGCACATGAGTGATACTTATTTCAATATACATCATATAAAGTTATTTGTATCATTCATCTTCAGTCACCCGCATGAAGTGAATATAATGTGCTGTTTAGAAATACATTCAGTGTCATTCCTGGAAACAAAATTTTGAGTATAGCTGAAGCTGTCATTATGCCATACTATAGATACATACTGTCAAACACTGTAAATTCCCAAGTTACAATCTCTTGAAATTTCATAATAGTTCTCTCTAAACAATGCTTCTTAGTTTGTTGGTTGGTTGATTTAGAGCAAACTGTTCAAAATTGCGTTTATAATAAATACTGAATATTTGTAAGTCCTCTCACACAGTTATATATTTTGTTTCTTTATTTTCTTTATTTTTGGTTTGGAATATGCATAGACCAAATTTATTCTCTACATGTGAACATCAGCAGTTACTAATAATAGTTTGCCCGCATACATGTTCATCTTACAGGATGAAGCACCTCTAATCAACATATTTCTCCTAAGAAGTCTTTTTTTTCCTCTCATGTTCAGAAGTCACTGTGTGTTCTCAACACTGCCATTTATCATTGTGTGAATATCTGAGTATTTGTTCAGATGGGCCACTCTGATTTAGCATTGTTTAAGAATAAAAGTGACAAAAAGACTAGATGTATCTAAAAGATCAATTTTGCTACAGCAAGACTGCTACAGAGACCAGAAAAACTTGAACTCAATCAGGAGCAAACACAGATAAATAGAATTTATCTGTTCCTTCCTACATGAGTGTACCTATTTCTTATCTATCCCACACAAGCAATGTTTCCCACATTATAATTTATCACAGTTCCTCCATACAAAACCATGCACGTATTATATTGCAAAACCATGAAAAACTGTAAGAAGAAATAAATAAATAAATAAATAAAAATATTGCTATTTTCTGCTTCGATAGGAAAAGCACTTATTTCTGAAATAATATCTTCAGTACATCTTGGGAATATGCAAGGAAAACAGCTGGACTCCCAAGAGCAGAGATTCCACACAACCATTTCCTGAAACGTTATTTATTGAGATTGAGATTAACAACATCCAAGTCAGAGAGAGTTTCAAAATACTCAAAACTGAATTTATGCTCTCCAGCTTTTTAGATGGTAGGCAAATTACTGAAAGTTCTCACAAAGGCATCCAAATCTTTTAATTACCTTCTTTCCAAATGCATTTGGCTTAACAAACTCTTTAGGATTTCTTAACACACCTTACAAAGATTAAACATACTGTCTTTGCATATTAAATAATAAATTATTATTACTATCATGGCAAGTTACTGAACCAGACTGCCTGGATTTAAATCTCTATTAATTAGCATAGTATGATAAGTATGTAAAACACTGTAAATATTGAGCATTTTCTCAGCACCAGTCTAATACATATTAAGTGAATAAACTCTTCTGCCATCATGGGCATACAAAACCCTCAAATAATATGCTAAGCTTTATTAATAAAGGAACCAAGAAGATATTGTTGGCTTACTGTCATGGTTTGGGCCTCAAACCAGAACACTTATAAAATATGTTTGACTCTATCTATGTTGAAAACAATGTAGAAAGAAAGAAAAAAATAAAACAAACCCCCCCCAAAAAAAAAAAAAACCAAAAACAAAAACCAGAAAAGAAACAGAAATAACAGCAGGTATACCAAGCCCTCTATACAAAAAGAACACTGAAGTTTATCAGTACTCAGTTAATTTCAGAGGAAGCTTTGTTCAGAAATTGCTTGGGCATTTTGAAAGCTGGTAAGGGACTTTTTGGGATGTCGGGTAATGGTAGGGCTAGAGGGAATGGATTAAAAATAGAGATGGGACGATTCAGACTGGACGTTAGGAAGAAGTTCTTCACCATGAGGGTGGTGAGACACTGGAACAGGTTGCCCAGAGAGGTGGTGAAAGCCCCATCCCTGGAAGTTTTTAAGACCAGGCTGGATGGGGCTCTGAGCAACCTGATCTAGTGGGACATGTCCCTGCCCATGGCAGGGGGGTTGGAACTACATGATCTTTAAGGTCCCTTCCAACCCTAACAATTCTATGATTCTATGATTTTTAGAAATTCTACCTATGTGATCAAGAGGGAAAAAAATGGCAATATTGAGAAATTTATCACAATGATAACACATATAGATTCATTTACACAAAATAGGATTCAAAGAATGGCCTATAAATTAATAAGGAAAAGAATTTAAACTATTGAAGTATCTGTGTATATACAGCTGTCATATCTATGTATATATCAGTATCTATCTAGAGTGATACATATCAACATCTAATGCATCTATCATGCCCAGTGTAAGTCTAAACCCCATATCCATATTTTTGTAATAAGGCAAAGGTATTATTTAGATCTGGTTTTAAGACTAGATATTTTAACAAAGAATAAGATTTTCTTCAAAAAATGTTGATGATACAAAATTGGGAGGAGCGGCTAACACACCATTCAGCAAGACCTGGAGAGGATAGAGCGTTGGGCAGTGAGGAACCTAATGAAATTCAATAAGGGCAAGTGTAGGGTCCTGCACCTAGGGAGGAATTACCCCATACACCAGTACAGGTCAGGGTCTGACCTGCTGGAAAGCAGCTCTGTAGAGAGAGACCTGGGAGTCCTGGTGGACAACAAGTTGACTGTGAGGCAGCAATGTGCCCTTGTGGCCAAAAAGGCCAATGGTCTCCTGGAGTGCTTTAAAAAGAATGTGGCCAGCAGGTCGACGGAGGTCACCCTCCGCCTCTACTCTGCCCTGGTGAAGCCACATCTGGAGTGCTGTGTCCAATTCTGAGCCTCTCAGTTCAAGAAGGACAGGGAACTACCGGACAGTGGAGGGCTACAAAGATGACCAAGCGAATGGAGCACCTCTCTTATGAGGAGAGTCTAAGAAACCTGGGTCTATTTAGCCTGGAGAAGGGACGATTGAGAGGGGATTTTATCAATGTTTATAAATATCTAAGGGGCAGTTGTCAAGAGGACAGGGTCAGGCTCTTCTCAGTGGTTACCGGTGACAGGACAAGGGTCAATAGACACAAGCTGGAACACAGAAAGTTCCATCCTATCTTGAAGAAAAACTTGTTTTCCTTAAGGGTGACAGAGCACGGGAACAGGCTGCCCAGAGAGGTGGTGGAGTCTCCTTCTCTGGAGATATTCAAAACCCGCCTGGACGCCTTCCTGTCCAGCCTGTTCTTGGTGAACCTGCTTTGGCGGGGGGTTGGACTAGATAATCTCTGAAGGTTCCTTCCAACCCCTACAATTCTGTGATGCTGTGATTGAATTCAGTGGCTAATACATGAATTTGTATGCAATATTTATGTTTATTCTCAGAGACGTAAGCCAACCGTTTACTTCATAGTTTTAGAAAAAAATTTCAATTTAAAGATATTTTTTTCTCAATTAGACCCATCAGATTTTATATCTCTCTTTTGAAATACGTTGTTTTAATAACTATACATGGGACTCTAATAACTAATACAGGGCTTAGTGAACAATGGTTCTGAATTGCTGTCGTCATTTTTATCTTCTTAACACCCAGTTCTCATTCCTCATAGGTCTTACAAAAACTTTTGTATTACTGTCACGTGCATCAGTATTTTACAGCAAAATCTAAAGAGCTGAAGAAGCAGGTAAAAGTGAAACAAAATACAACAGTAGGAAACACACAAGACAGACATACATTGAGATTCATTGGTTCTGCAATAAAATCTGCATTCATATACATAAGAGGCAATTGAAGTGATTGGTTGACTTTTTATACACACAAATGAGCAAAATATTGAATAATACATATCTAGATGGGAATGTCCATCTTTATTTTGCCAAACTCTTTGAATCCTCAAATATCTTAATGTGCTTTTTTCAAGATAGTGAAACAGCTGTAGGATCTCAAAATTGGGGGTAGATTCACAGCCAACATTGAACATTTGTCTGAAATGAGTCTTAAAGACTACCTCTGTTCAGTGAATGCTCAGTGTAGTTCTCAACAGCTACCACTGAGCTCCTGAAAAATGGTATAAAGAATCCACTTGAATTCCACCAGATGTTAGTGATTTAAATATTCCTATTCAAACATTTTGCATATCCTGTAGTGCTGCAGAAAATTACCCCTGTTGCTTCTCCACTGGGAACAAGTAGGCAGCATGCTAAGAAAAGTATATGGCTTTCAAATTAACTTGAGTGTGATAAGGTTTTGAATGTTCCTTGTTACTGCAGTCTGCTGGTAAATATCAGAATCCTGAAAAAGACTGTGAGTTAATTGCTACTTCCTCTACAATGTGGGAAAGGGTCATTGGAGTCCATCTTGATTTGGAGCAAGGGAAGGAAGCCCTATCACAGAAACAATTAGTCCAAGCAGCCATTGGGTAATTGAATTCTAAAAGGAGGTGAATTAGGGAAAAGGTTTAGGTTAGGATTCCTGTTACAAGTTCATTTTGTTTTTCAGTATAACTTCACTTGTTGAATGTATGCAAATTATGATGTTTCTGAAGAGTTGTAATCTTAAGTGGGTAGACAAATTGTTGTAATACTAGTAGCTCTAGCATCAAGTTTTGTACCCAATGGAATATTAGCCATGGATAATGATTTTCAGCAGGACAGTATTTCCTTTGGTGAACAATGTAGATTTGCAAACGTCACAATGTTTTGTCCGTGAGAATGTTTGATAAAATAGCTCATGTCAAAAAATGGAAAAGCTGAGGATTTTTTTTTTTTAATTAAATACTACAATTAACATTTTGGCTTTACAGTTTCTTAATCTTTTTAAGCCTTTATAAATGCTCATGTTTGAAATTAAATACTCATTTTGTAGCAAATATTTCGTATTGTCTCAAATAATTCCTTTTTGATATGCTGGTTGAGCTGGAGGACGAATTAAAATTCACCTTGCACTGGCTGAATTCCTCTTTTCTGAATTACCAATGAACCAAGAAATCAGTTATTTTTTCAAGTCTGTAATTGTGCTATATATAACAATTTTCCTAAAATGTCTTCCACCCTACAAAGATCTCCCTGCTGAGTTTGCTTAATTCTAAAAATTAAAATGCTTGTAAAACTCTGAAAGACAAAACTTTCACCAAGCTGAAGAAAAAGAAAATAATCAAGGTACATCTTACATTATTTTCATGGGTGTAAAAGATCTTCGACTATAAATTTTTGTTCACTCTGGATCCCCAACAAGATGTGCAGGCCCTCTGGTAACTATAGATGCTCTCTGCCTCTATTAACATTGAAGGAAATAACAACCTAAATTTAGTGCATCACAATTCTTTTTTGCGCATGTGGCTGGTGTTCCCCTTGTTAAGCTGGATTTATTCTGGTTCACCTAGTGAAGTATAGAAAATATCTGTGACGGCTATGGGAAATACATACCAGAGAGATCAGCCTTACTTTAGGACAGGCAGTTAGTACAGCACTATTACAATCATTTATTGCTATCTGGTTCAAATTTTGTTTTTATTTATACTTTATTAAATATGTGTAATCTATACTGGTATTTTTAGTAGCTAGCTTTTTAGATGTAAGAGCACTCATGAGTATGTGCAATATGGCAGAGTTAGTATAGTGGCCAAATAACGGCTTCATTTTTAAAATGCATTATTACAGTCTTTCTTTCAGTTCTTTCAGTTTTATACATAACATCTGATAATACACATAAAGCTTCAGTGTGCTCTGAATATTAATACATGAGCTTGGGTAACTTCATTACTCATGCAAAGTAAGCCTAATATAAAATATCAAGGCACAGCATATATGTACTTTTATTTTGCCAACGTTATATGATAGAAACCTTTGAGAGAGTTACATTCATTTTATTGATTACTTGTAAAGGGAGGTCTTTCTGCTATGAGGATAAAGTAAGAAGAATGCTAGAAAAAAAGTGTTTTCAAAACCCCTCAGTGAGCTAAAACAAATTTGATATTTAAATAGGAAGGCTTAGAACCTTATTCTATTTGTCTCTAAAAAAAAAAATAAATAAAATCACAGTTTTACAGTTTTACAGTCGGATAATGCCAGTGTTCCTAGCCCAGCTGTCTTGTGACATACTAGGCTACCAGTCTGCCATGTATATACTACTTATATACAGAATCTTTTATGAGACTGTGTGCCAGCAGTACTCACTTTAATATGACTCAGGATCACATTTGTGATGGATGGAAAAATAGGGGATAGAAGGACACCATTTTAAAGCTAGATTAATTTTAGATAACATAGAAAATGGAAAGTGCCTAACACCTACTCATAAGACAGGAGCCTTAGCACTGATGCCAGTTCAGATTAGTAAAGCAAAGTAGAAAGGAAAGAAGACATCAGATCTAAAATATAAATGAAAAATATTTTTTAAAAAATTTGTGCAGCCATTCATTAAATGGAGAAAAAGAAAGTAACCAAGTAATTCCTCACCATCTATTTATAGAAATATTTCAGTGTATCTCACATCGAACTACACTGACTTTTAGGCATTTTCTATGCCTTTCTGCTAAAACAAAGCTACTTTAAAAATGCAAAAAGAAATGCAAAACTCTCACTTGGAGATTTCCTCACACATGCTTCTTCTTTCTTTCCTTAGTTATTTAAGATATAGTGTTGGATGAGATGGGAAAATGCGGGCGATTCGCCCACTTCATCAAAGCTAAAAGACTTTTAAGACTGTGTTTAAAAAGCCAGCTATTTACTTTTGTTAGTATGGCTGGGAAGCTGCAGAACCTGGAGACAGCTTTGCGGCTTTTGAACTAATCTCCTTATCTTTTTTTAACTCAGACTGTTCAGGACAAAACTAATTTTCTGAGCCCTCCTCTTCCCACTTGTGGATCTTCTAAGTGTGTCTGCACATCCCATAGATTTACACATAAGTGTAGAGGAGCTATCTGCTGGTAAGGTACTTTACTAGAGTTCAGGTCTCCATGTCAGATGTTCTTCAAATGAAGTTTGGGGGGGAAGCAGGGAGGAAATTGGGAAAGAGAGGTAAGAACAAACAAAATATAGCTTAATGTTAGATCCTCCCTCCTACAACTTGTTTAATACTTCTGTCTTGGTTTTTTCTGTTGGTTTGTTTGCTTGTTCTTTTTTGTTGTTGTTGTTTTGTGGGTTTTGTTTTGTTTTTTTTTTTTTAGCTTCCTGCTGCCATGGAGAGTCTCTTCACATCNTTTTTTGTTGTTGTTGTTGTTAAAGGATATATCTAAGTTAAATATCACTGCAAATACCACAACACAGCAATAACTGCAGTGTTATCTGTGTTCTCTCTGTGCACTGGGCAGAGGATTTTTAATTTCATACATCATTTACAACTTGCTGCAGTGATTCTACATAGTCAGTGCATCTCCTTATCACAAGGAAAAAGAGACTGGTAGCATTTTACCTCTGATCCCAGATTTCCTAGTTTTAGACTTCTTATTAGTACTTGGGTTGCAATCCAGTGCTGATACTTCAGAAAGGCACTGAGTCATCTAAATAAGATGTCAAAAGAACCAGCCTTTAGCTCACCTCCAGTGATTGCCAGAAAAGTGGACGTCAGCCAAACTGCATTATCTTCTGAGAAAGTGAAACATATTTGTCTCCAGCTCTGAAAACCATGTATTCTTTGTCTATAACTGTATATTTCTTGTATATATATATATATATGGTATATTTACGTATTTAAAGTATATATTTTTATTAAACCAATGATAAATCTATTCAAGGGCCTTTCTTAAACAAGACCTGGTGTGTCATCTCTCTGCTAAAAGCAGACAGTCTTAAATCAATCAACTATTCAGGCATACATCGAGGTGTGTACCACAGAAATAAGTAATCTAGAATAATAAATATTAATTATTTCTGTTCACCTCCAAATCTTATCAGGGAGTGGATGCTTGTATATGAGCTCTGCTGTATGTGGTAAATACATTGACAAATAATTTTTCACATTTGTTTCCTATATTTGTACCCTATATTTCTGATCTGTGATTGTCCAGTGAAACTGGAAGATTTCATTCCCAAGACACATAGTAACAGCAGAACTAGCTTTAGGAGAAATCATGCAAGTGTAGTCTGGGAGAAAATGCAAGAGGCTGGGAATAAGATCGTGGGAGTTACTTCAAGACATAACCTTACAGGACACTAGAGGTGATAAGATATATGAAGCTTATGATGCTGACCTTGTATGTAACAAGTGTATAAACCAAGAAATGTTATTTAATCTGATCCATTAATGAAAGAAGAGATTTTCCAAGGCACTGGAAAGGGTGTGCTACAGCCCATCATAAAAAGAGAGCAGGGACAGACAACTTAGAATGGAGGGGATTTGTGTCATTTTTTCTTTCATTTGTTTGTTTACTTCTGTCTTAGACTTTCACTTACTTGAAGCAGAACGTTGGCAGAAGGCTAAACTGATAAGAGAAAGGAGGCACAGGTTTTATGAGATCAAATAATATATTTAGGTATTGCTAGTTATACTTGTGGTTTTAGTTTTGTTTTAGTAGCAATAGTTAGGACTGATGTTGTAGTTATGTTCCAGTAACATCTACCAGCCACATGAGAATACAGAAGATTTTTAAACTATTTAAAATCAAATACTAGAGCTTCTGCAGCTCGAGTAGTTGTCTAAGATGAGTGACAGTGCATGAAATAGGATTGCCAAAATGTGAATCATCTGTCTGTGTTGTCTTAGAATAACAACATTGCGGGGTAGATCTGTGGATAGATGACGTTGTGTAAAATGTTTTCCAGCAAACCATACAGTGACAACAGCTGATCGCTTTACTGTCTTTCTTAAAAAAGACTACGCCTTGGTTTTATGCCTAAGAGAAAGATGAATGCTCTAGAGCAAATTTTAGTGTTCCTAGAGGTATTAGCCATAACAGACAAAGTCATTTACCTTTGCTGAACCTCACAAGGTCATCCAGTATGTTGAAGCATCTATGAATAAGCAGCAATGCCCTCCAGTGTATTGACCTTTTCCCCTCAGTTTGATAATACCCACAGACTTGCCTGGATCCCATCACCCAGGTCTTTAATAAAGAACATCAACTGTTGTCCCCTTCTCTCCCCTTATCCATCTCATCATGGAAGGCTAACAGGTTTGTCAGACATAATTTGCCCTTGGCAAACCCACATTGGCTGTTCCCAGTCACAGCTTTGTTCTTCAAATGCCTGGAAATGACTTTAAGAAAGACTTGCTCATTCAACTTCCCAAGGATCGAAGAATGTTGATCAGCCTCTAGTTCCCCAAATCCTCCTGCTTACGCTGCATAAAGATAGGTGTGACATTTGTATTTCCCAATCATCAAGAACTTCCTCAACCATCATAATCTTTCAAACGTGGCAAAAAGCAGCCTTGCAGTGGCAGTGATATTGGTCAGCAGTTCCAACATCCTCTTGTCCCATCTCCAACTGAGTTAGATATTCCCTGCTCTGTTTTCCGCTGTAGGTACTGCTACATTATCACAAATTCTATCACTAAGATCGGGAAATTGGGGAATGAGATAGCAGACCTTATCACCAAATATGTTGCAAAAGAAGCACCAAGAACCTCAACCTTTTCTCTGTCTTTTGTCACTAAGTTCATTTCTCCATTGAGCACTGGCCCCATGTTTTCCTTAGCCTTCCATCTCATTGTCCTTCATCTTGCTGACTAGTTTCAACATCTGAGTTTTTACTTTCCTAATTCCATCCACGCATGTTGAATAGTTTGCCAAGTGTTATGTCTCCACAACATTGCTGTATCTAAGCATTTATAAAGAAAAATTGCCTTTTATTTGGCATCTTCATTTGATCATACTGAAAAATGCTGCACGCAAGCAGAGAATTTAGCAGTTTTGCTCTATGTACATCATCTGACTATATAAGAGATTATATTTTGTCTACATACTCTGGTATTGACTTACAGTGTGCTTGAACTTGTGCCTAGAATAAGTTCTTCTAATTTACAATGCTTCCAAAGAATGGGAAAGTTTGTGTTTTCAAAGGAATTGTGGTAATACTTATTTTCTTGTCCTAGCATTTCTTTCCAATTTGCTAATCTGAATTACAAAATGCAATTAAATCTCTATTTTATTTCTGCTGCATACAGTATCTTTTAAGTTGCTGCATCATTCTATGACCCTTTGTTTAATAAGAAATCCAAGATAACATAGGCATATACCATGCAACAACACATATCTTAGGAACATCAGGGAACACAAAGTAGTAACAGGCAGGTTGACATCAGCTACATCAGCAGCAACAGCAACCACCTCGTTATATATTTGCTTTGTTTCTCAGAAATAGTAAAAAAAAAAAAAGATTTGGTAAGCCATATGTTGCATTAGTTCTGTCTGGGCAAGCTCAGTAAGCTTTATTACTGGTAAATGGTGTATCTGTGATGAAAAAACTCCAGGTTTGATTGCAACAGAGGTCTTGATTCAAGGAGCTGTGATATGATTATTGTCTGTTGCAAATATTACTATTTTTACCTCAACTGTCCACCATCAAAAACATTCTCAGAGGGTATCTTCAGGGTTGCTGGCAGTGCTGGAAACAGAAGGACTTTTCTTAATGCAGCCAGTGTGAGTGTCTCACTTATTAACAGTTGAATTGATAAAATGTCCCAAATGTTATCCATCTGTTTCTGTCTTTCCAACCTGTTCTAAAACAAAGAATATACATTTGGAATTGAAACTCACCTCTTCTCTACGGCTTACCTTTATTGACAGAAAACAAAACAAAACAGAACAAAACCCATAGAACTAAAACAAATGAACAAACAGAAAATGTTTTAAACATCAGGTTTCTCAGGATATTGCCCCAGGGCAGGTTTTCAGCAATTCAGATTTCATCTGAACAATGACAGTAATTTTCTTCCCAAACATGTAGCCTTTTTAGTAACTATTTGTCTACTAAGCTACTACTTGTCTTGAAAATCTGAAGAACCTGATCAAGAATCATGAGGAAGGGAGGGGTCCTTCGAGTTTAGACCACCCTGTGTATCAAGACAGGACATGTGCAGTATTCCTAGTGGATGTTTGCATCATCTGTTTCCAGACAGTTGGGTGACAAACTTGCTAAGAAAATGCATCACATTTTTTATTATTTCTACCTTTCTTTCCTGTTACCTGGTTTGAAACAGGTTTGTTAAAATGTACACCCAAGTCTATTTGTCCAGTCAGGAATGGATGTGGAAAATGTGAAACACATTCTTTCTAAAAGGGATTTTTTCTCTCTTTTTTTTAATGAATTTACAAACCAGACTGTTTCAGGACAAAGAAAAACACGTTGGATTCTCTTCTATGATAATAAAGTTTTGAAAGGTATAGAATATAGAACTTTGTATCGGTTAAAGATTCTACTTTTTATTTCCTAAGAAAAAATATTGTTTCTATTCTCTGCATGCACCTGTGTGAGGAGTGCTTTCTAATTTCTTATGTTTCTCTTTACTATGATATGTAATGAAGTTTTCATGTAGAAGCAAGCAGTCTTACAAGAACTACCAAAAGAAAAGTCTGCTAACTTATTTTCATTTCTGATTTGTTCCTGTTTTCTGGGGATGTGAGACACTGCCAGTACAGAGCAAATCCATGGTGAGATTTGTACTATTCCTGTGAAATTCCCTATCTAAGTGCACAGCCCACAGTTATTAAAAGAAATATTAAAACTTGATAGGCATAAGCGGGTACTAGATTGGGCCCTATGTTTTTGTATGTAATCTGTGTACAAGCTGATACCAAATGAGTAAACTACACAGACCTTCTTTACTGGTTTTTTGTGATGGCAGAATTGTTGAGACAGAGGAAAAGAAGAACTACAAAGTTAACATGAGACTCAGCACCTCAAAGGAAAACGTATCAAAGCACAGCTCAACATTTTTGTAAGAAAGCTATGTAGATTTCTTCAGTGACAATACAGCAAGATGTAACTGCTACTGCACCAAACTTTTCTCTCTATAGCTAATGATCCTATAGTTTGCAGTTTTCAGAAGCCTTTTAAATCCAGTAAAAAGCAAAATTTGTTGAGTAAGGCAGGTTGTGAGCATTTCTCTGTTAAACTGCAAAGATTGTACACACCATATACGGGAAACCAAGAAACCTAGCTGAGAAAGCACAGCCAGCATTTCACCAGGTCTTCACGTAGAGAAGTCCAACATTCAGCTTAAAAAGAGAGAACACAGGCATTTTGTAGTGAACAAGAAAAATAAAGCAGAAGTAAAAAATGTTTCACAGAGCACAGGAACACACAAACATTGTTAAAGTATAAAAAAGAACATTGGTCATGAAACATGGGAGACCCTCTCAGGATGAGGTACACTCATCCTGATATGTGGTCCTGCCCTTGGAGGAGACTTAAAGTGAGGGCTCTGGAAAGGTGCATACCCAAACTCACATTAAAGGGATAGTACCTGAGCCTGCACTGCACCATTTTACTAAGAATAACCACAATGCTGGCAGTGCTTGTTTCACTGTATAGTATGGTGTTTTCTACTACCACTTAATTCTGCCTCTGCTTTGATATCTCTCTCTTGCTCACAGTTTATGGAAGAACACTGAGTTGTAGTTGATATTAGACATAGTGTCTGTTGGGAGAATGAGAGTAAGCAAGATTAACAGACTACAAATTTAAAATAGTAGATCTAGATGGGTATTGAAACAGGTGGTGTTTAGGTGGACTTGTCATGGCATTTCATGGTTATTCTGCTGTATTAGAATATATATTGCAGTTAGGCAAAACTAATTGCCCTAAATTGCAGTTCTTGTTTTTGTCATAATGAACAACCTCTAATATCAGTGTCTTGTAAGGTACATTCCAAGTAATTATTTCAGAACTATAGTTTCTTAGATCAATATAGATGGAGAAGTGATCAGAAACAGTGTCCAAAATTATGGGAAAAGAAATAAACAGTGTTACTACCTTAGCTACTCAAAAAAAAAAAATGCGTACTTTAATGCTAAGCTGTCTGTCCACAGAAAAAGCAGCAACTGGAAATATATGACAATGCTGCTCCTTGAAAATATATAAAATCCTATTCCTTCCTACAAATCCAGACAATATGTGATTTGGACTTGATGTACAAGAAATGTTGGCATCACAATCATTGTAACTACAGATTTATTTCTCTGCTTTCTCTGTTCTGCTGTTACTAGGGATTTTCTTTTCCTTCTAAGCCTCAATATTTTTTTTTGGGTGGGGAACAAGAAAGCAGTTACTTCTAAAGAGTATGGATTATAAATAAAAGGAGGGTTTACCACCTTTGGAAGAAGGGTCAGGCAACTCAAGAGGAGTACAGAGATCTTGTTAGGTTATTAGGAAGGCAAAAGCCCAGCTGGAGCTCAATTTGGCCACTAACATTAAGGACAACAAAAAAAGTTTTACAAATACATCAACAAAAAGAAAGCCAAGGAGAATCTCCATCCTGTACTGCATGCGGGGGGCAAAGTTGCAACCAAGGACGAGGATAAGGCTGAGATACTGAATGCCTTCTTTGCCTCCGTCTTCAATAGTCAGACCAGCTATCCCCAGGGTGCTCAGCCTCCTGAGCTGGAAGATAAGGATGGAGAGCAGAACAACCCACCCATAATCCAGGTGGAAGTAGTCAATGATCTGTTTCTGCACCTAGAGGCACATAAGTCTATGGAGCCGGATGGGATTCACCCAAGAGTACTCAGGGAGCTGG
>VXBH01003958.1:968-16155 GCA_013400035.1 Rynchops niger | reverse complement strand
AATGATTCATCACAGAATCCTGATGAGACCATACATCACATATACACACACAGATATATACACTAGATATAATGTATATAAAAATAAATTTACAAAATATAAATATATATATAAAAAACAAAACACACACATGCATACACACATATATGTGGAAGTGGTTAGGATCATCCTAACATGTAATTTTCCCTTAGGCACATAAAAGTTTAGCAGTAAGTAGATCATAGAAAAGTGAAGTGTCAGAGATATCTGTCCTTGGACCAAGACACTATTAAATGACAATATGGAAGAATAAGTAAAAATTTTCTTTGTTAGCCTGAGCTCGTCAAGGAAGAAATCTCCTCCCACTGGGAATAAAAACTGTTCCACTTTGGAAAAATGGACAGAGCTAGGTGATACTTGAATAGATCTGACAAATGGGAATAAGTTCTGACTTAGAAAGTCCAATATTGGTGTATTTTTAGAAACTCATAGTTTTCTACCTCACTGTTTTTTCTTTGTTTTCAGGCTTAACGTTTGCTCATAATGCCTTGGGCATATGTCATGAGTCTACAGAACACACATGACAAATCAGACATGACCTTTCAATTCTAAAATTAATTTTATTAGTATTTGCACAGGTGGAAATAGCGCTGTATCTGAAACATAAAGTCCCTGCAGATATATGGGCACAGTTTCTGTTAGCAGTATGTCAAGTAATTTTCTCAGAAAATATCACAAGAAGTTAGGAATCACAGGACACCTTTAAAAGCATATCTTATTGATAGAATCTTCTTGTAATGATTTTATGGGGGAGAGGTTGATGGGGTTTTGGAGGTTTTTTTTTGCTTTTTTCTCAGTTAGTGTATTGCCAACTAGTGTACTGAAGAGGGAACTTGCTGGGTCACATCCTCACCATTCCAACTCTTCACAGGGAACACGTAAGGCAGTCTTCCCAGGTAAATTGTTCTTTTAAAAAATTAAAATTTATTTAAAGTTTTTTTTTTTACATTATACATATAAAAGTTTCCTTAAAAAGTGTTACTTCACTTTAGACTCTAGAAATTTGAAGAACTGTCCATGAAAGAGAAGATATATTATAATTGTTAAAATGTTTTCTTAATGCTCCTAAAGCTTTAAAACTTTTTTACTGTTCTTGAGCCTGAACTTTTTATTATAAGAACATGGTATAAGTACAGGAAATAATTATTTCAGTACATATATCATTATATACAGCTAGCAGCCAGTAACGTAATAAAGAAATCCCTAGTAGAGGAATTCTTCTTACAAAATCAGAAAGTGTTTTAACTTCCATTTCAATTTAAAAATGACAGACCTTAGTAACTGGATTTTTTTCCCTGGAAAATCAGGAAAGTTCCACTATCTTGAAATAAACAGCTAACAGTGAATTATAAATAAAAAGTTTCTTATGACATGGTTTGGAGCAGATGAAACCTAACAATACACCATTGAAACCTGGAAAGAAAAATCAGGATCATAGCCTTCTCTTAAAACCAAAATTTTGTCAGACAGGGTGATCCCTCTGGATATAGGAGACGTGAGAAAATTATCAGGAACTTTTCATTTGTTTTACTGTACAAAAATCACAGAAAGTAAAGTTTTCTAAATATAGAGCCATTCCAATTCTTGCAGAACAGGTGGTGGACCATGCTGGTTTTAAAACTTTAAATTCTTAGTGCTTCTTTTGACTGCCACTGAAATTATGGAGAAACATAAACTCTGAGTGAGTGCAGAGTCTTGCTATGACTTAAAAGGCAGAAAGGAAAGACTGACTTTCACCTAAGAAATACACTGCATATATTAATTTTATGACCATTCATAATTGCAATTTAGAACGTTTAAAACTGCTAAATTGAAAAGCTTTGGCAGTATACAGGTCACTTGTTTAAAAAAAAAATGCAAATAATGTAGCTCCAAATATGTGTGACAGGAAGTGATGACTACAAAGTAAACAAAAAGTTTATACACTGTATATTGCGATACAAGCTTTCCTTTAAAATATTGACATGATTTTCCAAATAGTTGTGTAAGAGGAAAAGTGGAAAAAACCCTGTTCCTGTGTATCTTAAACAACCACAACTTTGGCAAATGGGTGGATCAAGATGAACTGATTTTCCCAACATGAAAAACTGACCTTTAATTTCCACTTATTTGCTTTTGCCTTTTGCACGTTCTTTTCATGCATTTGCATTACCGTTTCATTAATCCCAGTCTACATTTGTAGAATTTTCATATTTTTAATATTGATATAGTCATAAATTTTATTGCTTTCTCATTTTGGCTGTTCTGTTTTCTTGATGAGCTCTCTAAATGCAGACTTTCTATTACTCTGTGTTAACAGTGCCTATCTGGTTACCTTTGTTTGCAACCAGAGCTGTTTTCAAGGTGCAGAATCTTGTTGCTATCAGGTGTTAAGACCATACAATTGTGATTTCATTGCTGTTATACTGTTAGGATGAAGCTAGCATATGCAAGAATCACATTTCTTTTTACTTTGTAGGAATATCTTTTAACTGTCAGAATTATAGAAGAACTGGAAGTCATCTTTCTATTGGCACACCCACTAGCTATAGCAAACCTAACAACACAAAAATTGCAAGATATTTTCTGTCCATAACCTATAGAGCTGTTCAAGAAAGTAGATTCTGGCCTTGGGTTTCCACATCAACCTGTCTCTTTTTTTCTATTTAAGTTCTGCTAATATGTTGGTGTCACACAAAAATATGGATGTTCTTAAACTGATTGTTCTGGTCTTTGCTTGTTACTACTATTTATTCCATCTTGAAAGATAATTTTTTATAATGATGATCCAATTAGCGTTTGCTGTTGTTTGCCAGAAAAATGTTATTATATTGACAACTGTACATTAATGTGAAGGATTTTCACTAAATAACACCTAGGATGTCAGTGTTCCAGTGGTGAAGAAAAAAACAGAATGTAACTTTCATGAAATGGTTAATCCAAACCAATTAGTATTTTCCATAATCAGATTTGTGATTGGAAATTGTGGTGGTCAAAGAACTTCCTCAAGATGACTGGAGTCTCTGATTAGGTCCACTGCACAGACCCCCATTTCTTGAACAAATAAAGTAAATGACAACAATAGTAAGGTGTCATCCTCCAGAATGATCAACAATAGATGTGCACACGTATTTACTCCTGTATTTCTCAGAGATTTGTTGGCAGCAGAATAGAAAGACTAAATAATTCTGGCTTCTGTTCAAGGCTATGAAGGATAGTATGCTTATGCTTTTGAGATCTTCCTCCTTTCCCCTAAGACCTATGACCCAGGAATGTGTCTTTTTCTTATACTCCAGTCTTTCCTTTCATCCCCCTTTCATATAAATATGAAAATATTTATATTTTGGGACAGATCCCAAATATTTACAACTTCCTGTCCCCGATTCAACCTTATGCAGACACCCACATGGATTTTTTCTATCATAAAGTTATGGTTTGACAATTACAGGCAACCAAATTGTTTCTGTTGCCTATAATTAAGGACAAAAGATAGTTACCTATTGAAGCATATAATTTTGGCATGACCCTGTGTTAATTATACCTTTGAAAATAACAGAATCAAGTCACAAAATTAAATTCAACCCTTCTCAAGAAGAGTTGAACAAAAAATAATCCTGTGTCACTTGCACCAATTTCTACAGTGAACAAAAAATTAATGGCCGAGTTTAGACTTTTGTCAGAGCAACTTTGATTCTGTCAGCTGTCTTCTTCTGCCCTCATTGGCTCTTTGGTAGCAGACAGCATCAATGCTTTCTGCAAGCGCATATCACTTGAGAAAAGTTATCCAGACACTAAAGAACTGCAGTCATCCTGGCGCACCACACTTTTACCCTTCTACACAATAGTTTTGCAGGATCTGAAAAAGGAAATCTTACACTTCTCTGACTTACCTAGAACAGACTTTTATTGTCTTGAATATTCTTATGTATTGTATTTGTAGAATAACTAGAATAAATATCAAGTGAGTTGTACATCTGGAAAAGCTATTTTACATAGGGAGATCTTTTAGCAACTGAGCAGTGTTGGTAAAGATATGAGGACAGTAGTTCTTCATTAAGTTGTTCTTTAGGATATGAAATACAGAATTTTTATTTTTTTTGGAGAAAGGGCTGATGTTGAAGGATTGCTGTCCCATTGATAGAAGGCCACTATTGGCAGCAGAAGGTTTCTTTACAGAATAAATCTTAACAATAAGTAGGTAGTGTAAGCAAATGTCCTCCCAGTCACATTAAAAGAACCGCTTCTCCTGTACTTGAAAACTGATTACCTATAGTTAGATTATTGTTAAAGTTTACAACAGAAGTTGGTAGTTCAGAGTATTCAGAGTTTGTAGTTCTTCAAACTGGGTTGCAGAAGTATTTAGAAGTTTCAGAATTTTTTTCGCTTCAGAATTTCTTAGAGGTATTGTCCAGTGTTGACTTACGGCCTGCAGGTAAATTGTCTTCTTGTATTTAGAGAGTGACTGCAAAAGGGGCACAAAGACATACAAAGAAAATCTGAATTTTATTTTTTTTTTTTCTCCTAGCATGCAGCGGTCTGTAGTGATTAAACAGGAACTTTGACTCACTGTTGTTGAACTATCTTCAGGAAACTTGATTATCACAGAGTCACAGAATGGTTGAGGTTGTAAGTTACCTGGAGGTGACCTTCTCTACCCTTCCCCACTCAAGCAGGGTAGCCTATATATAGCTCAAGCAAAGTCACCTGGATTATAATCTCCCCTGGAAAATCTCTGGGCAAGGGAGAACTTGCACTCAAATTTCTGTATGCCCCTAAGTTTCTGAGGAGAACTGAAAAGCAGCTCTGTTTCTGTAAGGTTTGACTAACATGCAATTCAGCCAGATTCATGATTACGTGAAATGCATTATTGTTTCTTTTCATGCTTATCAACTAGTTATACTAGATTTATACAACTAATAGGAACATGCAAGGTGCCATGAAATGCTATTGTTTTGACTACTCAATAGTAGTAGTACTTTGGAGTTTTACACAGAACTTTAACTAAAACAGTAATTTTTGTACAGCTAAGATTTTGCTCAATAAGAATAACAGCATTAAAAGCATTAATTGGAATTTGATTACACATTGTACTGTATCATTACATCATAAGAGCAAAATCCAGCAAATGGAGGTCTACTGATTAGCTCAGGTAGGCAGGAAAAGTGAAACTGTGTAGAGAACTGACTTTGTAGAAACTCATGACCTGTGTTTCATTTCTGAAGCATTTTGCACTATTAACTCTGAATAATCACTGTAAATATTACTGCAAGCTCTCATCCAGATATCCTAAAAGGCACACTAAGTCACAGTGGAATATGGATTTCTTATGACTCAAGAAATTGTACAACTGTGAGGTCTGGAGGCCTCCCCTTAATTAAGGCTGCCTCCCACATCCTTACTCTACCCACACCACCTCATCTTTAATATAGCTTGGAACTTGAAAGGAAAAATAACTTCTGTTCTAGATTCTGAAAACACAGGACATTTTAGGCTGTGCTCTTCAAAGAGGTCTGTTTGAAAACTTAGTCATAATTTTCGTCAATGGAAATATTTTTTTGCTCATAGTTAACCATTTTGCCTGCTTTAGAGATATTTGAGGTAACTGAGAGAGTTAAGGTGAGTTAGTGCCATTACGAGATTATTCTATCCTAACAGCTCCATTTTTTTCAAATGTTTTAGTGAAGTATGAAAACAAAGAGTCCTGGAGCGCCTTGCCAGTTGGAGATTAGAAGTTTTTAAAGATATTCTAATGAACTGTCTATATCACAAATGTATTTACCTATGTAAATCATGCTTGGATCTTTGAAACAGAGACAAAATTTGCATTATTCATTTTTCTTTTGACTGTGGTAATTACAAATAGCTTTTTTATATATCCAGAAAAAACCAGTTTCAGAAACATAGTTTTGAACTGGATTGTGTCAAGAGGGTATTTACAAACCTGTTTTGATCTGATATTAACCTCTGAAAAAGAACAGCTATTTATCCTTGGCCATTTGCTGTAATTTTTTTTCCAATCAATAAGCAGCACACAATGTACCAAGTTATTTTTGCAAGTGAGTTTCCCACATTTAAATAGATACCGTATATTAACTTAGAATGATAAATTAATGAATGCTTCATGCCTGTGTGCTCTGCCAATAGCAAATAATGAAACCTTTAACCAGGACAACTGACAAAGCTGCAAATTCTTGAGAAGATATTGCAGTGTTATTACTATCCCTGAACATTCATTGCAAAGGGAGATTAAAAATAGGATTTGCAAATGCAAAACCTGTTCCCTATTTAAAGGTTTTCCTCTAGAAAAAAAAACCTAACCTTTTTGCTCTCCTTAAAATACACAGGGATTTTTTACATACTGAATGTAGTCTTAGTTACATTGACTAGCCAGACCCCGTGAATTTCTCAGAGTGCTCAGATTTCCACTAGGGTTTTGTAAAGAGAGTTGAATCACCCTGCTGTATCATACCCAGAAGAAAGCAATTTATACAGAGGAAAGAGGAGTGGATCCTGTGTAAATAATGAGGAGATGGAAATCACCAAGGTTTTAACAGTGAGCTCTGGGAATATCATCTCCTAGTATTTCTTTAAATGCTTTCCATGCTTTCCACTTGGTGATAGTGTTTTGGATATCTTTAGAACATATTCAATTCCTATACTCATAAAAATATACTTTTCATAGGGCTTTTTAAAAGTTTCAGCAGACCAATTCAGCCTTTAGAGGGAAATGTAACTACGTTTTTTATGTCTCTGCTTCTGCAACTGCTTATCCAAGTGCATCACTTTAAATAGAAGACTCGCCTCATTTAGTGTACTGTGAATGCTAAGAGTATTCTCAGAATTATGCTGTGTGTAGGCACTGGCATGAGCCTTTGTCTATATAACCTACTTGATACTTATTGTCTAGATAATCAATATAATTTCTAATGCAAAAAATGCAGAGAGAGATACAAAAGTGTATGTCCATATATATATTTAAAGTGTGTATTTTCATTCTCTATGCGCAAGAATAGTATTTTATCTTATGATATAAGCGAGTAAAAAAAATTCTCCATTATGCCTTCTTTTTGCTTCTTTTTCTTTTTTAAAAAAAATTATTTTTACTTCTGTTTTCTTCAGTTTTAGATACTAGCATGAAATGGTGTACTAAGTACACAGGTTGTGATGTGCAGCTTTTCAAAACCTCACTAGGGAAGGACAGTCTGATACAAGAGACAAGGTACTTTTTTCTTGTACTGCAGTTATTAAAGGACAAAAACTAACTTTAAGCCCCTGTGCTTTTATGCATGGAACTACAATTATCATCACTGCTGATAGTGCTAGGTAACTTTCTATGTCTGTGCTTCTGGACAGTTGCAAAATAACAGTATGAAAAGAAGCGTATGTCAGCTCTGGGAAGCCATTTCTCTACATTAGTGGAAGCTTTTTGTCTTCCAGATCCCTTTGGAAGCAGATTTCTCCATGCACTGCTTCTGCACGTTGGGAAAACAGTAAATAATGAAAAGCACAGTTCATTAAGGTAGACCAACCTGAAACATTAGGTAAGTGAAGCACAGACAAATGTTTGTTTTAAGACGAACAAAACAGAGAGTAGAAACAGGAAATGTAGGCCATCCTCACATGATAGACAACTTTGTTTCAGGAAAGAGGTCTGAAAAATACTTACCAGTGTCATACACAAGCTTACTTGCTCAGTGCCTTACTGCATCATATGATCCTAGTAAATGCAAACAATCTTTGAAAGTTCCTTTTGTGCTCAGAATTACTCCTTTTGCTTTCTTCTTATTTAAAATTAAATGGTCATTTATAAACACATCGCAACTGTTAGGATTTGTTATATCCATGGTCTTCACATCACCTATATCTATCAGAGTAGGAAGAGGAGGCATGTCTCTTTCTGCTGAGGGCATGTATGTCTTTTTTCTGCTTAGCAACACCAGAATAAAGAGGCCAAAATGTTTGTTAGGCTATGATGGACAGCATCTTGGTAGCATTGAACAAAGGACCAACCGCAGTGGTCTTTACATTGCCTTGGTAACTGATGTGGGGTTGATGAGCCAATACAACCTGGAAAGCATTGGATTGGTAGAAATATTTACAGATATTTTTCCTTTTATTTTTTTTTCTCTTCATGAATGTTGTTCCAAACACAGAAGAACACTCTTGCTGTTGTTCCTGTCTGTTGCTTGAGGAATTATCAAGTAAAATAACAATCCTCGCTAAATGAAAAACATTTAAGTCGCAGCTTTATTTTTGCTGTAACTAAAATAACCATTTTCTCTGCCCAATTGCTTCTTAGTGAAATCATACACAAAATAATTTCCACAAATGTAGCACCTTTCTGTGTTCAGAAAACACGTACAAGCCCATTCCCTCTTTGTTTTTGAAAACTACTATATGGTATAGAAAATCTCCTGACTGAAAGTACTTCACCACATCTTTTTTATAAACTGTTTTAGAAAAGGGTGTGTGTGTGTGTGTGTGTGTGTGTAATGAAAGAAAATTTGTGTGATGGAATGAGATAATGATTTATCTCTTGGTAGCAAACTTTATTGTTTCAGATCATACTGAAGGTACTCAGTATATTGTTGAATGTGCTGAGAGCATAATTACAGAGAGATACCTCCATCATCACTATCATCACTGCATTTTGCCACCTTGGGAGTCAGCATGCAAAGAAAAAAAGATTACAGCATTCTTTCAAGCTATACCTTTTAAATAGTCTCTGCTCATGTGACTCCACAAAACCAGCTGCTTTTCACTGCAGAGTCTGCAGGGCAAACTGTTATAAATGTCCTGAGATTTGGCATGTTATTTACAGTGAATTATGCAAATCCTAGGATTAGTACATCCTTTATTATGTGCAAAGAGGGGTCAGTTATACTAGTGATATTTGAATTAACATCCTTCTGATCCCAACACCATTGCTTTTCTTAATGGGACAGCTTATGCCTTCCAATATTGTTCCTGAAGGCCCCCGACATGACATTATATTTGTGACCTGTTTCTTACTTAGAACCAGATAAGACAGTGACTTACTCTTTTCTTTCCTTTGAAGTTCCATCTCCTCAAAATCTTAAAGAGAAACAGCTTCCAAATATTAGCTATATGCCACCTCCTTCTGAGATCAGTCTTACGCCTTGCAGCACCAAAATGAATCGGATCTAGGCAGGGAGATGTGGAACAACGCATAGCCAACCAAGCACTTAGTTAATGAATGCTGTATTAAGAAGAAATATTCAGTAGGATACCTGCTGTTTAGAAATGCTTCCTGCCTCAGTACCTGCAGCTTCTGAAGGGTGTTCTGTAGAACAGTGTAGGTACTGGATGCAATAAAGCCAGGTGTATTGTTGTATGGTATTTTGCTACAGCCTCCTTCTCAACATGTTGAGCAAAAGTGTGCTGACCTGTCTGGGATCTCAAAAAAATGCAGCTCGGGTAATATTATCTCCTTCCCCTTTCCCCCATTACATATATAAGTGAAAGTGTACTTCTGGGATTAAAGGTGGAAGGATTTGGGAGATAGTAAGGTTGATGACAGAGGTGTTTGGGGCAAGAGAGAATAAGGTAACTCTGGAAAAGAGGAAATGAATGAAAACTGTAAATAAATGGAGAGGAAACCCAGGGTCTTGGACTAGAACAGACAAGCTGGAATTTGAGAAAGGAGAGATTTAAGAAGGGTAAGAAAGCATAGTCACTTGATAGAGAAAAAGGAGGCATTAGAAGACCTAAGAAGTAGATGATTCTAGAAAGACACTCTATGTGGGTAGTTCTAAGAGAATAAAAAGAGACTGGTAACTTCACTGGGAGGGAAGAAACCTATTTGAACACTGTTGCAAGACCAAACAAGAGATAACAGAGCCAAATCAAGAGGGGGGAAGTGAAAGTAAGTCTGGAGAAGTAACCGTCTCCATTTCTTTTCCTTCCATTTTTTTTTTTTTAATCATAACTCCATACCAAATATGCAGAAACTACTTGAGATTAAAAACATGAATCATGTTGCTATTATTCCATAAACACTGAAGTTGAAATTTATCACCCCTGTTGTGTCCTTTGTGCCTTCTTAATCAAATGAGAAAATAGCACCAAATTCTTAGGTTGTGGATTTGATTTCTACCAGTTCATGTTTGTGCTAGCTGAGGCCTATATAAAAAAATTTTATTAAGGTCATTGAACTGTATTTGCATCCCAAAAAGATATCTGCAGAAGTTCATAATGAATGGGTTGTCATTTTTATAACAGAACTTTGAAAAGTTTTTTTCCCCTGTTGAAAAATAAATCCTCTGATTGGAAAACTGTGACTAATATGTAATTTCCCTCATAGGGCTAGTTTAATGTGGAAAAGTGCTTTTCAACATTGTAAAACAAAGGACTTGGCACCCAAGCTTGCTAATAATCTGGATTCAATACAACAGATTTAATCTTTCCATTCCATTTTCATGAATAACCTCTTTGGCTAAAACATAGATTTTTCTCGTGGTCTTAATTTCTGTTTTAATTGAATTGCTGAGAATAAAAATGATTAGAGGATGTTGTGTGGTGAGCAGATTTGTTTGGATAATGTGGTTTTAACACCTCTTGTTCTGCCCAAAATACAGAGTCTTCCTTAAAAGGATGTGATAGTGCATAGCATATATACTAGATTCTGTAACACAGTAAATGTTCAGTGAGCTTGCATTCAGTCATTAATGGATGGGATGTAAGGAAACATAAAATGAAAATTGGAAAAGTAAACATAGAATGGTTTGCGTTGGAAGGGACCTTAAAAATCATCTAATTCCAGCCCCTCTGCCGTGGGCAGGGAAACCTCCTACTAGACCAGGTTGCTCAAAACCCTATTCAGCCCGGGCTTGAACACCTCCAGCGATGGGGCATCCACAACTTCTCTCAGCAACCTGTTCCAGTGCCTCACCACCCTCATAGTGAAAAATTTCTTTGTGATATCTAATCTAAACCTACCCTCTTCCTGTTTAAAGCCATTACCTCTCATCCCACCACCACATGCCCTTGTAAAAAGTCCCTCTCTACGTTTCTTGTAGGTCCCCTTCAGATACTATAAGCAGAGTGGTTACAAGTAAAATATTTTTTTCTGTTTCAGTGAAATTCAGTAATCTGTTTACACAGGTCAGTCAAGGTCATACTGTGGAAATGTTCCTTCTTATATCAGAATTCATTAAATTTGCAATATTTCATATTTTAAATTGAAAATAAGGTGAACAAAACGCTCATGAAAAGTGCTGGATTAATACTAAAGACTTCAGGAGTTTTTATCTAGATTGACGTGGCAATAGCTTTGCGGCTACCTCTGCAGCAATCGTGTTTAGAAAAGAGAGAATAATTCGATTTTCCATAAAGTCCTTCACATGAACATAATTATCAAGTTTGACAATATTTTTGTAACATGGACACTTGCCCACTCAAATTTGAGCTGAAACTCTTCCTAGCCATACACTGATAATCAAGTCACAGACACGTTTGTACATCTTTAACTAGGAACTACATTCTCTGAAGTTAATGGGAGTTATGTTGGGGGTGGAGGGGGAAAATTACTTTAACTGATTCTGTACAAAATTTATCAGCTTCAACAGAAGAGGTTTAAACTTGAGCATCCCGAGATAGACTTAAAGTCAAGACAGAGCACCACAGAGTCCAGTCTAGTAAAAAAAGATCCTTCTTTTGGTACTGTATCAATACTGTTGTTGAAATATTTATAGGCCCTTGGCAATAATGACATTAATATATTAACTGTAGGCAACTGTAGGGATAGAGATGATGAGAATAATTTTCTTCTGTATTTTTTCCCTTTTCCCATTCTATCTGGTAAGGTTTCACAATGCAGCACCTCTTCTAGAAGAGTTCATATATTGCCTCCCAGTGCTTGTCTATGCCTCTTGATTTACTAGAAGGAGGCAACTTGAGAGGAATGGAGAAACAGTCCCTCTCTCAGATGACTGAGCAGGTTATTCCATAACACTCCTATATTCAAGAAGCAAAAAGTTCAANCACCTTTAGTATCCCTAGTGCATGTTGAGCAATCATGAAATAATGACATATTGAGAATTTTGGGGTTTTCGGTAATGGGATGGCCTAGGGAGCACCAGGCTTGATAGTATCAGGTAGGATTCACCTTTCTCAAAACGGAGGAGGGTCTTTGCTCACAAGCTAGGAGGGCTCATTAAGAGAGCTTTAAGCTATGCTTGAGGAGGGAAGGGAATGATATCAGGCCTGCCTGTGACAAGCTGTGGGATGACATACCAAGGTTAGAGGGATGGGGTGCTAGCAATGGCCCTCAGCCAGTTGTTCTGAGACGTGCTGAATACACACTTGAAGTCTTACGGAGATAAACCAGGGGCCCCTGAGGTAGTAGAAGCCAAGAGAGAAACACCACTGAAATACCCTAAGGGAATTAAGGGGTGTTCCTCTAAGAAGACGACATTGTCGACAGCCCAGCTGAAGTACCTCTACACCAATGTACACAGCGTGGGCAACAAACAAGAGGAGGTGGAAGCCACCATGCTGCTATAAATCTACGACCTATTGCCGTCACTGAAACTTGGTAGGATGAATTCCATGACTGTAGTGTATCTATCAATGGCTACAGGCTGTTCAGAAGGGACAGGCAAGGAAGGAGGGCTGGAGGGGTTGCCCTCTATGTCAAGAAATGGATAAAGTGTNACATGCCCTTGTAAAAAGTCCCTCTCTACGTTTCTTGTAGGTCCCCTTCAGATACTATAAGCAGAGTGGTTACAAGTAAAATATTTTTTTCTGTTTCAGTGAAATTCAGTAATCTGTTTACACAGGTCAGTCAAGGTCATACTGTGGAAATGTTCCTTCTTATATCAGAATTCATTAAATTTGCAATATTTCATATTTTAAATTGAAAATAAGGTGAACAAAACGCTCATGAAAAGTGCTGGATTAATACTAAAGACTTCAGGAGTTTTTATCTAGATTGACGTGGCAATAGCTTTGCGGCTACCTCTGCAGCAATCGTGTTTAGAAAAGAGAGAATAATTCGATTTTCCATAAAGTCCTTCACATGAACATAATTATCAAGTTTGACAATATTTTTGTAACATGGACACTTGCCCACTCAAATTTGAGCTGAAACTCTTCCTAGCCATACACTGATAATCAAGTCACAGACACGTTTGTACATCTTTAACTAGGAACTACATTCTCTGAAGTTAATGGGAGTTATGTTGGGGGTGGAGGGGGAAAATTACTTTAACTGATTCTGTACAAAATTTATCAGCTTCAACAGAAGAGGTTTAAACTTGAGCATCCCGAGATAGACTTAAAGTCAAGACAGAGCACCACAGAGTCCAGTCTAGTAAAAAAAGATCCTTCTTTTGGTACTGTATCAATACTGTTGTTGAAATATTTATAGGCCCTTGGCAATAATGACATTAATATATTAACTGTAGGCAACTGTAGGGATAGAGATGATGAGAATAATTTTCTTCTGTATTTTTTCCCTTTTCCCATTCTATCTGGTAAGGTTTCACAATGCAGCACCTCTTCTAGAAGAGTTCATATATTGCCTCCCAGTGCTTGTCTATGCCTCTTGATTTACTAGAAGGAGGCAACTTGAGAGGAATGGAGAAACAGTCCCTCTCTCAGATGACTGAGCAGGTTATTCCATAACACTCCTATATTCAAGAAGCAAAAAGTTCAAGGTTAGGAAATAAACCAAGACTTCTTCTCCTCCCTCTGTCCCCTGCTCAGCCCACAGACAGTACAGCACTGGCATATACGATGTTGTGATCTAAACCTCCTTGAGGTTTGGCAGGAGGGAAGAAACGTTCAGATTTATGAGGCTTCACTTGGACCAGTTGTTAGTTTGTGAGATCCTCTGTTTCCCACAATGTGTTTTTGGAAACTTTTATATAATAGAAGCTATACAAACTAAACGGCGGTGTCTCCTTAGGAACTAGAAGTCAGTGTTCAAATAAAAGATTAACAAAATCTTCCAGTTCTGTGAATCAGTTACAGCATTAATATCTTCTTCTTACCAAGTTTTAAAATACGTGAATTCAGTCACTTGCTGTCAGCACTTACATCAAGTAATGTTATACAGACTGCGATCTCTGACCTATGCATACAAAATGGCACCTTTAGTATCCCTAGTGCATGTTGAGCAATCATGAAATAATGACATATTGAGAATTTTGGGGTTTTCGGTAATGGGATGGCCTAGGGAGCACCAGGCTTGATAGTATCAGGTAGGATTCACCTTTCTCAAAACGGAGGAGGGTCTTTGCTCACAAGCTAGGAGGGCTCATTAAGAGAGCTTTAAGCTATGCTTGAGGAGGGAAGGGAATGATATCAGGCCTGCCTGTGACAAGCTGTGGGATGACATACCAAGGTTAGAGGGATGGGGTGCTAGCAATGGCCCTCAGCCAGTTGTTCTGAGACGTGCTGAATACACACTTGAAGTCTTACGGAGATAAACCAGGGGCCCCTGAGGTAGTAGAAGCCAAGAGAGAAACACCACTGAAATACCCTAAGGGAATTAAGGGGTGTTCCTCTAAGAAGACGACATTGTCGACAGCCCAGCTGAAGTACCTCTACACCAATGTACACAGCGTGGGCAACAAACAAGAGGAGGTGGAAGCCACCATGCTGCTATAAATCTACGACCTATTGCCGTCACTGAAACTTGGTAGGATGAATTCCATGACTGTAGTGTATCTATCAATGGCTACAGGCTGTTCAGAAGGGACAGGCAAGGAAGGAGGGCTGGAGGGGTTGCCCTCTATGTCAAGAAATGGATAAAGTGTGAAGAGCCACCTCTGAGGAATAGCCATGAGCAGGCTGAATCAACGAAGGAAACCTTGTGACTGGTGTCTACCACAGGCCACCCGATCAAGGGGAAGCTACAGAAGGCATCACACTTGCAGGCTCTCATGCTGCTGGGAGAATCCAACCACCCCAACATCTGCTGGAAAAGTGGCAGAGTGAGCTTTAGGGAATCCAGAAGATTCCTGGAATGCATTGAGGATCACTTCTTAAGCCAGATAACAGACAGCCCTACCACAGGGGATGCGGTGCTAGACCTGTGTTACCAACGTAAGTGAGCTAATTGGTGAAGTCAAGATTGGAGGCAGCATGGGCTACAGTGATCACACACTGGTGGAGTTTGCAGTCCTGAGGGATATGGGTCAGG
>VXBH01003957.1:656626-676206 GCA_013400035.1 Rynchops niger | reverse complement strand
TCCCCGCCCCTGCAGACCCTCCCGGCGTTTTTCCTCGGGGGGACATCTGGAGACAGGCTGCCTGCTCTTGGCCAGATGTTCGCCTTTCTCGGCGGTTTTGCGGTCGGGCTGGAAGAACCTGCGGCGAGTTACCAGCGCCGTCTGATCCCCATATTGTCCCCGGGCTTTGGGGGGCCAGGGGGAGGCAGATTTTCGTAGGGCTTGTCTCGGGGTCGGGGCTGGAGCTCGGGCCTGGGGTTGCTTCTNNTGCTTCTGCTTTACCTGGGTTTGGGATGGCGGCTGTTTGTGGTGGCTTTGGGGGACGCTGTGGGTGGGATGGGTGGGCTGGGACAGCACAGGCGCTGCTGCCCCACACTCCTGGGGCACCTGGTGAGTCTGTGTCCCGGTCGCTGGACACCTGCCATCAATAACTGCGACCCTGGGCGTCCCCGGCAGCTCGGCTGGTTCTGCCCGGCAGTGCTGTTGCTCCTTCCACGGTCCCTTTTGCCAGACTCGGTGCCAACTCCCGTGCATGCAGACAAAGTTTGAGCACAGTTTCCACTTGCTTCCCCCTTCCTGGGGGGTGGCATGGGGATCCCCTCCCGGCAGGGAAGGTCTGTATTAAAGTCGAACTGCTGGTGGCAAGACGGAGAGATGCTTCTGTAAGCAGAAAGGCTTGTCCCTTCCCGGGGCTGTGATCCTGCCCTCTTCTCTCCTCCACGAGCCCTGTCCTGGCTCCTGTAGTTGGGCTGTGCCTGGGGAGCTTTGCTTACCTGTGCTCAGGTTTCCCTCCAGCGCCACGAACCCCTGTGCTGCTGGCGACTGATGTCCTCCCAGCCCCACAGAGTGGGGTCAGGCTGGCAGCCTCGTGTGCCAGCTGGCCACAGGCACCCCGGACTGGGGGTGAGCTGTTGATGGGCGTGAGGAGGCAGGACCACAGAGGAGCTATGTGGGCTGTCAGGGCAAGGTGCAAAGACCACGCGTTGGGCTTTTGTGAGCTCACCAGAGCTCTTTGTTGCATAGGCAGCGTCGTGTCAGCAACTGGGCACGGGAAGGGAGGTGGTCTGGGCGAGACTGCAGCTCCGCTCGCTCCCGCGCCCATTTTGATGACGGTTAAAGGGGATCCTGCTCTGCGAAGGGCTGAGATGTGGTGCCGTGAGGGCAGGGGGACAAACAATGCAGGCAGCTGCAGGCAAGAGCCCAGAGCACTGCCTCAATAGGGATAAGGAAAGAACAGCGGTGGTTTGGGGAATAAAAAGTGGGAGATCTGAATTGCAGCCGAATTTTTCAACAATGAGCTCATTAAACACTGGCCTTGTAAGCGGGGAAACCTAGGCTTTGCAGTTGAATGCTAATCAGCTGGTCAATGTAGCTGGAAAACGTTGCGTGCCCTGTGAGGACTGTTGCAGCTGAGCGCTGGCCTGTCATGCCAGAAGGGGAAGGAGCTCGGCTCTGTGTTCCCCTGTGCTCCCAGGACAGGCAGACGGAAACCCCTGTCCTGGTTTTCCCTCTGTTAGAGGCACCTGGTGTTAGCTGTGGTGCAGGATCTGGTCTTTGCTCCATCTGCTCCCAGCAACCCGTTTCAAGTGCTGGCTGACACCACGTGCTCCAGGAGGAGAGGAAATGCTCCTCTTAATTCCTGCCACTCAGAGCTTGAGTTAATGTGATTAAGGCTTTTATTCTCTCTATGGTCTATTGGCCCTGGCCACCACAACCTGGTGTTTCTTACTAATCTTAGTAAAAAAAAAAAAAAAAGCCTTTGACAGGTAGAGATGTATTTTCTCACTGCCAGGTTTCTGCTATTGGATTTCCCATCTGAAAATGTTTCTTACCGGTTTAGTGGGACTTGTAAATCTGTCGTTTGGACTAGACTTGAGCGTGTAGGACCTGGGTGCGGTGTGGGCTGGGTCGGGGTGCTCTGGGAAGAGGGAGTCACTGATGATAGCGGCTGTTCTGGCATCTGTCAGGGCGTCCCCACGTTACAGCTGGTGGCTGCAACCACCCTCTGCCAGGGTGGAAGCAAAGGGCTTGTCTGAGCGTGGAACTTCCTGAGATCCAGTGCTCCATCCAGGTGCTGTGTGCTACCGGCTGTGCTGGGAGCGTCCTTCCAAAGCAGAAATGATGCTCCTTGCCCCTGCTGCCATGGCCGGGCTCACTTTTCCAGCTTTTGTCCAAGTCTCCTCTTGGCAGCATCCCCCCATTTTGGCCCCGTTCCCCCAGGGATGGGGTGTTGGTACCTGCCGTGGGTGCTGGAACTGTGCAGGAGCATGCAGGGGCCACCAGGTGCAGACAGCTTTTGGGGTGGGTACTTTTATAATTTCTTTTTTTTTTTTTTTTTTGGCAGAGGGACCAGGAAGTCTGCAGCTCAGGCTAATTATAATGTGACCTAATTAGCTGCCTATTCTGACAATGTGTGGGGACTGTGGTAACCATGATAACCTCCCTTCCCCAAGTCTTGTGAGCGAATTTAGGAGCTCTGGGGTCTCACAGCTCCCCTTGGTGCCGTCTTGTCTGGGGCAACGGCAGAGGAGGGTGTGAAAGCCAGGCGTTGAGGCTGTGCCTGGTGGGAGTGACCTTTCCGAGGTATGTAGAGGGGGGAGGAAAACAGCCACCAGCTTCACCCACAGGGTGCGAGGGAGTGGAGGAATTCTAGCCTTGCTGTTGCTTTTGTATTGAGGGGATTTCATGTGTTGCCCATGTGTTTCATGAGCGCCTTGTGCCTGGCCGTTGGGAGAGGCTGTGACATCCCCTTGCGCTCCTGGAGCCGCTTGTGTGCCAGACGCCCTGGTACTGAGAGACATGTCTGATGCGCTGCAGCAGACCTGCTTCTTCCAGGACTGCCATGCTCCCAGTGCAACCGGCTGTCTCAGGAGTCCCAGCAGTCAGGGAGGTCATACCCAGGGGGATGCGGCCACCCCAGGTGCCAAGCACCCAGCCTGGGCCCTGCAGGCTTCAGCACCTCAAGGTCTTGCCCAGCATCTCAGAGGAAATCTTGCTGGAGGAGACTTTCATCTTGCCCTCGTGTCCCTCCAAGAGCAGGAGAGCTCCTGCTGCCCCAGCTAGTGAGGATGGAGCTGTGTGAGGAGCCTGTTCCTGTCCCTGTCCCCATCCTGGTACGGAGGAATTGTTTCCAAAGCTCTCGGCAATGGAATGGAATATTTCAGTTGGAAGGGACCTACAACCAGTATCTTGTCCAACTTCAGGGCTGACCCCAAAGTTAAAGCATGTTAAGGGCATTGTCCAAGTGCCTCTTAAACCCTGACAGGCTTGGGGCATGGACCACCTCTCCAGGAAGCCTGTTTCAGTGTCTGACCACCCTCTCGGTAAAGAAATGCTTCCTCGTGTCCAGTCCAAACTGCCCTGATGCAGTTTTGAACTATTCCCATGTGACCTATCACTGGATCCCGGGGAGAAGGGATCAGCGCCTCCCCCTCCCATATAAGGTGAAATGCAATGCTCAGAGGGAATAAAGTACTACTTAGAAAGGATTTTGAAATATTTAAAAGGAGATTATTACTACTTCAGCACCATTACTCTGACTGCTTTATTTCAAAGCCTGTATTGAGCCGTTGCAGCATGCAGGAGCTGCACATCAAAGCACAGGTGCCTATGGAGCGTATGGAGCAAGCTCAGGTACAGCGAACGCGTACAGGGAGGGCAGGTTTTCTCTCCAGCCTTTCTCAAGAAGCATGAATGTTTAGAAACTGCTCTTTGATCCTTCAGGATTTGGGATTTCTCATTCAACTATCCCTTCCTCCCCCCTTGGGGTTTCTCAGGCCGCCGGGGAAGGTGACTGCGGAGTCAGTACCGGTGATGCAGTCCTCAGCATCTCCTTTTGCCTCCCTTCTTGACCTTTCTTTCTTCTGTGCTGTGACCCTCCCCAGCTGTGCTGCGTAACACCATTGCAATGATTGTACTTCGGCAGAAATCACGTGTAGCACACTTCTTGCTCTTAAACAAGTCTGTTCAGCAAGNTGCTCCCGCTTTCCTCCCCCGGCGCTTCGGCAGCCAGGCACGCTCTGCAGCCTGGGTGGAAGTGAGCCAGCGTGGGAATCTGGGCGCATCCTTGTTGCAGCAGATTTTGGCAAACGCTGCCTGTGTCTCATCTGCTGCCAGGAATGCCGCTGCGGCATTGCTGTGAAGCCTTATCGGCCCGGCCACGGTGCTCATAGCTGCCTACGGCATCCCAGCCGTCGCAGGTGGGGACCCGCCGTGGCGCTGGCTTCCTTGCTTGCCTGCAATGTGAGGTGCCTTTGCCAGTCGGCACAAGAGCCCCTCTGTCCCTAATGCCTGCGCGTCAGCCGGGTGAGGCTTGGCTTGCGGCCCAGGGAGCTTTGAGCCTGAAGGAAGCAAAGCTCCGGTGTCGTGGCAGGACAGCGGGTGATGGCGAGGCACTCGAGTGCTGTGTACTTCTGCTGTGCCACTCCTGGAGTACAGGACGGCTCCCTGGGATGCATTCAGGGACCAAACTTGCCTTGGTGCCCTCCTCCAACTCCGCCTGTGCTGCCTGTTAGGTCTGGCTGGTGTCTGTCACTGGCAGGGTGCTGCTGTGCAGGCTGTGAAACGGGTGTGAGTGGTATCAGGGGCTGGCTGGAGCCCTGGGCCCTGAAAGGGAGCTCCCAAAAAGCAGACACTGGGTTTTTTGGTAGGGCTGAGGTGTCTTGGGAGCATCGACTGACCAACGAAGTGCAGCCTGCGCTGTCCCCTATTGTGCCGAGTGCCTGTGCCTGCGGGGGGGGGTGGCGGGGAATGAATTACGCTGTCTCTCATGCCCTATAAATACGCCTCTCCCTAAATAGTCTGGCTGCGTGGCTCCCTGGCAGTCGAGTGGCTGTACTCAGGTCCTAAAATACTCAGGCTGTTTTAGGAGGCGAAGGGGGCTGGGAGGGAATGCAGGAGTTTGCAGGGTGCTGCTGTCGCTCTGCGGGGCTGGCACTGCAAGTCCAGGGGCTTCAGTGTCCCTCTGTGACTGTCCCCCACTGCAAGGGACTGGTAACCTGATTTTGGGGTGCATCTCGGCACTAGCTATACCCCAGCCTGGTGTGCTGGACACCCATTGTGTGGCTGGTACAGACTGCCGCTCTGCCACAAGACCCCATTTCTCACAATCCTGGCTTTGTAGTGCCTCTCTGCAGGGGGGACGAGCCCTGGAGCTGTGCCCCACGCTTAACCCTTTCAGGGCAGTGCGTTTTGCCCCCGGGCTCAGTGCCGGCACCGAGGGCTGGTGTTTGCCCGCAGGTAGTGTCTATAGCAGGAGGGTGAGGCGAGCATGGCAGGTGCGGGCTGGGTGCGTGCCCTCCTTCTGCCTTCATCTCCATTATCCAGTGTCTCCAAGAGGGGCTGCGCAGTGTCTCGACCCCGGATGGGCAGCCTTTGGTGGGGGTCTCGGTGTAGTCCTGCTCCCGCCCAGC
The DNA here is from genome assembly GCA_013400035.1 of Rynchops niger. Taxonomy (NCBI): domain Eukaryota; kingdom Metazoa; phylum Chordata; class Aves; order Charadriiformes; family Laridae; genus Rynchops; species Rynchops niger. The sequence continues at coordinate 670,816 of VXBH01003957.1, read as the reverse complement.
CAAAGGGTAGCGTGAGCTTGCTGAGGCCAAAATAAAACCCCCAATCCCAAGTGCCTCCTGCCACGATATGCTTTGCTGCTTTATCTGATCAAAGGCACTGCCTTTCCAACCACCTTGCTCTGGAGGAACAGCTCCATCTCCATGCTGATTCTCCCAAACTTAACGGAAAAGCAAATTGACAATTAAATATTGCACTTATTACACTTCTGTGAGGTCTTGAAAGTGCGTCTCGGAGCCGGGCTGGGTAACGCTGTGAATGTGTGCCTTAATTAACTGATGCCTTCCTCGCTGTGATGAACCTGCTGCCTTTCCTCCCTGTGACGTCTCAGGTCTGTGACCTGGTTTCTGCTCCGACAGAGGTTTCTTTCCTAGTTTTCCAGAAAGCTGTTTGGCCTGGTGGGCTTGAGGGTTTGCTCGTTGCAGAGCGTGCAGACAGATTGGTAGCAGGAGCTGTGCGCCAGTCATTTGGGGTCTGGGACCCTTGGAAACAAAGAGGGACAGAGAGTCTGAAAGATGGTTGCGGAGGTGGTGGGACTCTGGAAAGCTGTGGAGGCCACTCCAGTTTCTGGGAAAAGCACCCTGTGCCCGCGCTCATCAAAGCAGGGGCAGAGCTCTTGGCTGCAGCCCTGCCTCACACTGCCCGCGCCTGTGAGCAGCTCGGAGCCACCGGCTTTGTTCGTGCCTTCCTCTGCCACAGCTTCCTCTCTGGCTGTGAGGTTTCTCAGCTGGAAAGGGCTTTCTTCCAGTTTAACCACAACTGTACAGGTCTCAGTCTGGGATGGCTTCAGCCCTCACTTCTTTGGAAGAGAGCTAACAGTCGATAAAAGGTGATGAGTGGGAGAGTTTGATGGGCTCCCGCCAACAGGAAAGCTTCAGCACTGTGCCTAGGGTTTCCTTTCTGAATAGCTGAAAAGATTTAATTCTGTCAGGGTTGAGAGGGTGGTGAGGGGGCAATGGCAGGCTGCGCACCAGGGCTGAGCCCAGCCTGGCAGACCCAGCCCCATCCTCCCATGCCAGCCCCCGGCCCTGTGCTGGACCCCAGTGGCAGGACCAGGATGAGGGAGGGCTGTTGACAGGCTGCTGACAGCAGAGCGCCCATCCTTCCGGCCTTTGGACTTTGAAACACGGTGATGGCCCTGGTAGGTGTGAAGTGCTGGTTGCTCGGTGGGCCAGATGCTTTAGTCGCACCCGCAGTGGATGGCGAGAGGAACTGGTGCCCGGTTGGAGGCTGAGCACAGCAGGTCACTGCCTCCCCATCCCAAAAGTGCTCTGCCCCTTGCACGGGTGCCCTCTCCTCTTGCAAAGGGTCCTTGCAGTCCTTTGTGCTCCATTGGGAGCATGGTCCCGCTCCATTCTTGCTCCTAGAGGTGGGCACTGGTTTCTTCTGCCAGCCTGGCCCCGTGGTGCAGCCCCTGGCACCAGCTAGGATTGCTGTACTCCCCCAGGACTGCTGTTCTGCTCTGCCCAGGGACACTGAATAAACAGCTGCCCTGAAGCACGGTGCTTGTGTAGTACAAAACTGTTTCAGAGAGGAAAGATCTTAACAGCTAGAGGGGGTGTGTTTTGCTGACAAAGAAAGATAGCTGCCTTCTGCTGGGAGGTTCTGGTTGGTCTCTGCTCCCTCTTTCTCTGCTAAATGAGCAGGAGCCCTGGCAGCAGCTGGCTCCAGCACGCCTTTGCCTCACCGTGCTGGTGCATGGTGTAAGCTGTGTGTAAGTAACCTTTGTACTGGATGTGCAAGTGGGCGAGATGGAAATCCCGCTGAGATAAACTGAGTTCCTCCATGCTCCTCCTGTATGGGTGGTTTGGCCTGAGCTCCCCTGAGCACTTCTCTTTCTGATGAGACAGCTCAGAAAGCTGCCCACTAATTCCCTGAGCTTAATATATCTCAGCACTGGCTGTGTTGTGCAGCTTCCTCTCTCCACCAAGCTTTGAATCACCCTATGACTTTATCCCTTTGCACAGTTCCTCTTCTCAGAAGATGGATATGGGGGATGATGAAGGCTGACCCCCTCCCCTTTGCATCCTGCAGGTATGACTCGGGACGGGATGGGTACATTGACCTGATGGAGCTGAAGCTGATGATGGAAAAGCTGGGAGCCCCGCAGACCCACCTGGGGCTGAAGAACATGATCAAGGAGGTGGATGAAGACTTTGACGGGAAGCTCAGCTTCCGTGAGGTGAGGATGGCTGTGGGAGCAGAGAGGGATGTGGCTCTGGGGGGTGGAAGGAGGAGGCAGCCAGGCCCTGTACTCCAGATGTAGGTACCCCTGTCCCCTCTGTGTTTCTCCAGCTGTGGGGTGCCATGGAAAAGCAGGTGAGCTTCCCCATGCCATGGGGAGCTTGAGGTATGAACCACTGTCAACATCCATCTCCATGTGACAGTAATGGTAGTGACGCCAAAGCTCTCCAACCTCCCTGCTTGCTTTGGGAGCACATTTAAGCCTTGCTGCAGCTGCCCAGGAGTGCCGACAAAGCTCCCTGCTGTAGCTGTAGGTGGATGTCGCTTCAGTCACTAGGTCTCATTGTTGGGCCCCTGCAGAATAGTGACTCAGGCCTCACTTCAGGTGCAGTGCGAGGGCTCTGCTCACAGCAGTTGGTCTCATGGCTGCAGGAGTCTTCCTCTTCCAGTTTATACTGGGTAGCCCTCTGGATTGCATAGTGACCAGCCGCGGCAAGCTTCACAAGGGGTGGTCACCTCCCTGCAGTGACGAATAAACGTGGTGATGCAGCAGTTTGGTACTGCATGCTGTCTCAGCAGGGACACACAGCGAACAGGTCTGTCTGTCACCGCTGTGCTGAGACCGCTGCGAGCAGCGTGGGCAGACCAGGAACTGCTGCCAGACAGAGGAAGAGGGAATGTGAGCGGTGACCTGCATGCACTCACAGGCACCCAGCTCGTCTCAGCAGGAAGGGGGAGACCAGATACCAAAACCTCTTGTTGCATCATCTCCTCCTCCCAGACTTTGATTGCTGTCTCAGTCAGAAGTGTATGTCACGCTGTGGCTTTCTGAATTAACTGACAGCCCCTTAGGCTGCAGGAGGGCCAGCGATGCTTGTGTCCTGCAGTGGTTGTGAGGGTTGTGCTGCTGTCCTGCTTCTTCCTGTCCCAGGGGACAACCCCGAGCAGCTGGGCTCCCCTGTTTCTGCAGGGGCTGTGCTCTCGCCGTCTTGCCGTGTCTCCTGCAGGGTGAGGGCTTGGTTATGGAGATGAGATGCAGAGCTCTTCACAGCTCAGGACATGAAGTTCTTCATCTTGGACGTGCTGGGACCTTTGGCAGTGCCTGGGAGGGAGGGAGGATGAGCAGCCAGGGCCCATGGCCTGCTGGGCTGGTTGGGGTGTGAGGTGTGACTGGCAGCTCACAGAGCTGCTGCACCGTCTCTCTGTGCTGGCATGTCACGCCATCTCCCCCTGCTTTTGTCCCCCAAGGGTTTTGTTGCATTTCCTTTGCTGCTGGAGGACAGCAGTAGAAGACAGAGGCCAAAAACTGTTGGATTACAGGGTGTGGCCCATAGAGAGGGGGAAAGACGAGCAAATCTGGAAAGTGAGAGCCTGTCAGTTCACACCAGCAAAGCCCTAAACTGGCAGCTCCCCTGGGCAGGGAAGGAGACATGCCAGGTCAGAGGTGAACCAGGGGTAGCAAAGAATCCAGTGGAGCAGGAAGAGCATTGTACCCTTGGCCCCAGGTCAGACTGTGCTTGCCAAATCACTGTGTGGGCTGGAGAAATTCTCCCTGCGTGCCCCCTGGGCCACCCTTCACCCTGGCTGAAGAGCTGCAGCCAGCCTCTGGGTTTGCTGCAGGGGCTCTCCTGTGAAAGAGAAGTACCTTTATCCCCAAGGCTCTGGAAGATGCCATGGTGTCCTGGCACAAGTGGCCGAGCAGCTCCTCTTCTGCTACCACCTGCTTGGAGCACAGCCTCCTGCACGGCCGCCCGTCAGCTGGCACGAGCTGCCTGTGCCACCAGCCCTTGGCAGGCAGCGTGCAGCAGCTGGTGCTGTTGTAGCTTCTCACCAGATGCAAAACGACGGTCAAGCAAATGCAAGCTTGAGTGGCACATGGGTTGGAACGAAGGAGCACCGCTGGCAGAGCTCTGGGGACAAATTACACAGCAGCTTTGGCATGTACCCAAAGCTTCCCATGGTAGAGAGGAGCAGGATGCTTGTTGCCCTGTTGCAGATGCACGGTGTCTAGCTGCTGTGTTCTGGCAGAGGACTGGCGGGGAGGCGGATTTCCCAGTGGGTGAGGAGGCCTGAACCAGGCTGTATCCCTGCCCCACTCTGCTTCCCAGTGGTGACAAGCAGGCATGTGGAGAGTGACCGAGCCGACTTGGGGCACTCTGACAACACAAGGAGAAACCCTGGTTTAAATGAGTGTCCGAACTCAGCTGAGTGTAATTCAAGCACTGGAGGGCTCCTGTCTGCCTCTCCAGAGGATATTGAGCCCTGATGTACCTGCCTGAAGACTCTGGCCTGGCTGGAGAATTGGTAAGGACATCTTTCACTTGCAGTAGGTCACCTTTTGCTGCTGCTTTGAGCAGTGTCATGTCCTCCCATCCCAGGTAAGCTGTTGCCTGGAAGGCAGGCTTGTATGGCTCTGACTTGCTGCTGACGAGCTGCTGGCCCCATTAGGAAAGCTGCCTTCTACCATTGACCTTTGAGCGTCCATCAATACATCAACAATTAACTGCACAAGACTCCCTCTGTGACTCAAGCAAAGAAATTTAGGCTTAAAAAGATAGCTACAGTGTGTGTGTGTGGGGGGAAACCGCCTCTGACTGTCTAGTTCCGTCATTACTACAGGAAACCAGGGTTAATTGCTGTAATAGTAATGTCTAATGGTAGCTGCTATCTAGAACCCGCAAAAATCTACACCCATTGTCTCCCTGCGCCCAGATCAGCTTAAATGCTGACCCACATCACGTGTTTGCTATCAGGGTTGGTGCAAACCACAGCCTTGCGTGGCACCACTTTTCTGGCAGGCTGCTGCTGCTGCTCAATCCCGTACCTTCCCTCACGTCCCTGAGGCCAGCACGGTGTGCAGTGGGGCAGCGCAACTGCAGCATTGCTCTGAGACCTGGCACTGTGGGGTAGGTCTTGGATCATGAAGGATATGAGGGCAGATACAACTCTTATCTCTTATGAGGTCAGTGGGGTGGAAAGCCTGTGTCATGTTGTCCTCCTTGAGAGCGCAGCTTTCAAAGGTACCAACGTTACTCACTTTTGCTTCTCTGTTGACGTTTCCCTGAGGCTTAGCTGCATGTGATGTGTCCTGGGCTCTGCAAGGGTGTGAGACAGGCTGGGAATGGGAGCTGAATGCAGATTGCTGCTGTTAGATAGTTAGTAAGGACTGATGCCTTGAGGGCATTTCACTGGCGAGCTGCAGGCGGTGTGCTGGTGTGAGGAAGGATTGCTCCTGTGGAAACCAGCATGGTGCCCCATAGTCCACCTCACTGGGTCCTTGGGGCTGATGTTAGTGCTGTGTCTGCCCCAACTGGTGGCTTAGTCCCTGGTTTCTTTTAGCTCAGGCTGTCATTCCTGGCCGCAGCAGCCTGTATTCCACCGGAGGATTGCTGTGGCAGCCCATATTCCACCGCAGGATTGCTGCTCCATCCCTTAGTTTCAGGATGATTCATGCACACTTGTACTCATGACTGGGTGTTTCCAGTCCCTCCCCGGGCAACAGCTGTACCAGACCTCAGGATTGTGCTGCCTCTGCTGCCCTTTTCCAATGCCAGGAAGTGGGACTCGCAGGGTGGAGCAGAAACTGTGTGGAGGAACCATGACTAATGCCACCCTGGCTGCCAGCCCTCTGTGTCCCTGTGCCGGGTGGTGGGGGAGGAGAGGAAGTAGCCTGAGCTCAGCGGATCTGAGCAGAAGGAGAGGGTATTTTGGGGAGGATTTGGTTTCTTTCTGAGCAGGATGTTCTGCCCATTCAGCAGAGCATCGTTAAACTTCTTATATGAGTTTGGAGGGGAAAAGTTCCGTCCCCAAGCACAGCCTGCTTTGTCTGCTTTGTGCTGAGCACACGCGTGTTACGAGGCTGTTGCATGAAGCAATGCCTGGTGACACGGCCTCTGCGAGGGGGCAGCCAGTGCTGCCGTCATCTCCACACCCCTCCCCATGGGAGGCCTTCCCAAATTCTTGCATTCCCACCAGCTTCTGCGAGCAACTTGAAGCAGGCGAGGGCTTTAGGGGCTGGCTCAGCACGAATGCTGGGACTCTGCTGCCCTCCTCCGGGACAGCTCGGGCTCTCCGTAGGAAAAAGCAAAGTTCTAAGCCTGACACTCTGTGGAGCACAGCACTAGCGATATTTGATGTCCCTGTGCAAATGGATTTCAGGGAAAACCTACGTAGTATTTGCAGCCCTCTGCCCTGGACTGAAGTGCTGCAATAGCACAGCTTTGTTGCTTGTGCTCCTTTTGTACCCGAGTGACTTGTCCCCCATCTCTGTTCCTTCTGCGCTGTGCCAAGCCTCAAGAGACCTCCTGGGGTGGCCAAGAATAGCAGGGAGTTACAGGACCTCTCAAATTATGCATAGAGCATCCACATCTTAACCTGGAGTTTGGTTAGCAGCTTGAAGGTGGTCTTTATTTTTAAGCAGGCAAGTCTTGTTCCTTCAGTAAAATTAAAAAGTGTGCTTTCCTGGAGGGCGATATGGCTCTTTGTTTCCTTTTCCAGTTCACTTGCCAATAGGCACTCTGCTGTAGTGACTCCGCATTCGTTAAATGTCTATGGTCCAGTGCAGGACAAAGGTTTCCAAGCCAGTTGCTCTGTGGAGACTTGTTCAAGCCACTCTGACTATCACAAGGGCATACCTCTGACCTGACCTCTGACAGGTCCTACAGAAGCTCTCCTGCATGTTATTTTATGGGCATGACACCAATACATAGGCTTTGGTCACCTTAGTGAAACCAGCCGGGGTTCCCTGGAAGAGGCTGAGGCATAGGTCAAAGGTTGATTTAAGTCACTTTTCCCATGCCCTAGACAAGGGACGCGTTGAAGTAACTATGTTCTGTTCTCCTGGTGCATTTGACTTTTGTTTTGGTGCATTGATGTTGATTTTGTTTTCCCCTTTCGTTGTCCTGGGGTGTGACCTGAGCCCCCAGAACACTGGGGAAGCTGGTGGGGGGGGCTTGTGAATACAGCATTAGGGTGTGGGGACATAAAGAGGTGTATCTGGGCCCACCGTGTGGTTGTACTAGGTAGGGGGAGAGGTGCCTTCCTTTCTCTGGCCAAGTAGTGGCCCGGGCTTGGTAGAACCTGTGCTTTACCAGGGCTCTGCTCCCCAGGAAGCCCTCTTCCTAGGAGGTTTCTAGCTCTTAGTTCAACAGGGCTGTGTGCCAGAGCCAGGGCACTGAGCATTGTGCCACTTCATTGATACAGACCCGGTTTCCTTTGCTCAGAAACGTAAAATCCAGCTATCTCCAGGTAAATGTCTGCGCTGTTTGCATTTGAAGTTGTTTGAGCCTCAGTGAAGAACTTGAATGTTTCCTCTCTGTCTTGCTAGTTCCTGCTGATTTTCCATAAAGCTGCAGCTGGGGAACTTGAGGAGGACAGCGGCCTGTTGACTCTTGCGAAGCTCTCGGAGATAGATGTCTCCATTGAGGGAGTCAAAGGAGCCAAGAACTTCTTTGAAGCTAAGGTATGGTGTGGCACAGAGGAACATGAAAAAGCTCTGCACGTGGGCCTTAATTGCCACTGGGACTCTGACCCTGCTTGCTTTTCAATAGAAGATGCTGTCAGATTTCTCCCTAGCTAAAAGGATGCGTATTTCATGCCTCACCCTCTCCTTCTAAACTCAGCCATAGCTTTTCCCTTCAAACTTTATGTTGGACTCCAGCTACACCTTCCTATGCAGATCAGTCAGCACTAGAACGGCTTAATTCACTGTCTCTGTTGTGGGTCTTACCCTGGTAGAGCTGACCGGCTGACCTGTCTCCCTGTGGCTGGGAGCTCTATGGGCGTAGCTGGGTGCCCGCTTTTAAAGACAAAAACGTCCTGGAAACTAATGGGATTGAGTTTCCCATTTTGCAAAACCTCCCTCAACCTGAACACGCCGAGTTCAGTGGTGAATGGAGTGTTTTGGAGTGTAGGATTTCAGACATGTCTTTCTCAAGCAGCTCTCTGTAACCTTTGGAATCAAAATTATTCTGCAGGGTCCTGGGGTTTGCAGAAAGAGCTTTATACCATTCGAAGCTGACAAAGCACCCTTTTTGAAAGCTCTCTTGGAGAGAAAATAATCCTGCTTGTTTATATAAGAAGTTTTTTCCCAAGAGTATAACACAGCTATTGCACAGCAGATGTACTGAGATGAAAGCTGGAAAAATAGCCAGCAAATAAACAATGTCTCTTTGATCTGAAGATTATCCATGGTCTAGTATGATGTTCTCAGATTTGGCTGTGATTCAGAACTGTTTTCTGCAGTAGTTTCACCCACTGTGTACTCATGACTTATGCTGTGCTGCCTGCTTAAAGAAAGAATGTATGTGACCCGGTACTGACGGCATTGTTTTGGTCACTTGTTAGTGACTTATTAGTAGATGACCTTTCTTCTATTGATGTTAAAGTCAAGCGAGCTAACAGGTATTGGGTGTAAATACCCAAGCACTGCAGTGTAATTAATGCTTGACCCATCCTGACACAGCTTCCCAGTAAGTGCTGGGAGGTGCAGCAAACAGTTCTGCGTTGTTCATCTGGGAATAGTTCAGCCTCTGGCTCTCCCTCTGATGCAAGGCTTGACGCTCTTTTATTTTCTCTCCTGTAAAGGTTCAAGCCCTCTCTTCAGCCAGTAAGTTTGAAGCAGAGATAAAAGCTGAGCAGGATGAGCGAAAGCGGGAAGAGGAGGAAAGGAAACACCGCCGGGCGGCTTTCAGGGAGTTGAAGTCTGCATTTACCCAGTAACTGACCAGCCAATATGCACTCTGAGATTGCACATGACTTGGTACGTTTCCCAGATCAGGGCTCTATCTGGAGAGAACTGCCTGGATCCTGCCTAAAACTCATTACAGCTTTGCTAGCCTTCCTCTCCCGAAGATCCTCCTGAGTTTCTAAGGGCACAACTCCTGCAGTTACTATGCATTCATAACGATGTGAATCGTAAGAGCTGTGTACGTGCTGTTTGCTCTGAACTGTCGGGAGCACATCACCCTGAAGCAGAAACAGCAGGTAGCAAATCACGGGTGAGCACTGACAAGTGTCATGTTTGCCTGCTTCATCATTTCCTTCTTTTCTAGACAACCTTTCTCTTTCTTCACAACCCTGTATTCATTCCTTGCTTACAGGCAAATAGTGAGGTCTCGTGTAAATCAGGGTGTACAAATTACAGCTTCACTTCTTATATGTTTGTACTGCTGTTGAGAGTTGTCATGCATCCTTGACTATCCCTTTTCTTCTTCAAAGCCCCGTGCTGCAGGCGCTGTGAAAACACTGTGAAGAGAGAAAGATAGTTACTAGCGACGTGGATCAAATTAATTATCATTTCCTGTAGCATTTTCTGCCACCCAGCACGTTGGAGAGTCTTCCAGTTTTTCTTCTCGAAGTGCCATAGTAACAAATCTTTTGATAAGAGTTGAGATTTCCCAAGACTTCGAAGGGAGGAAGCTGGCTCTCTTAAACGAGGAATAGAAAACTGAGTTGCCTGACCATGTATCTTCTTTCACATTCCATCACATTTAGTGTACTGTACGGCTTCACTGTATTTTCCAGCCTTAGGCAGCTGTATCTGTTTTTAAGGGATATTGCCAGCTGGACAAATCAATCAGATGGCACACTAGGGTTTTCTATTTGGAAACTTGTGCATATCGTGAATCATGAAGGTGACGCTGTTTGATTTCATTAGAGCCACAACAGATACCACCAGCCCAGCATACTGAGCAATCCCTGCTCAAGAAGGGAAGAGTAGCGAGGTGAGCACATTTAGCTGACACCAATTTGGAGGGCTTGTACTATAGCATTAGCCATTTTCTGTCACAAACACGGGAAACTTGCCCACAAATGTTAAAATGCCCACTGCTTGTCTGGATATATATGCTGTAGGTCATGGCAGGGGAGCTGTGTTCCCACAGAGACCTCTCTCGAAACATGGATTTGCTCAAATTCTGCCTCTGCTATTGCCCCAGTTTGTGCATTTTATTGTATTTTTTTTTTCTTTCCAGAACGAAACTCACCAGTCCTCTTTTTCACTTGTCTGTTTTGCTTCTTAAACTGTGAGCACTAAACTGTGAGCGTGGAATAATAAATAGAAAAACCTCTACTCTTTAATGTCAGGTGAAAGAATTGCTAAACAATTAAACTGTGTATATATATATCTTCACAGATTATATTTTATAAATCACGCTTTTTTAGCTAAATATTTATAATTAAATGTTTTTATACTTTACAACAAAGCAGATAATTTCATCTTCAATTATTTCTCCTGTTGCTGAAATGTACAAATAAAGCATTGTTATCTCTGGTCTTGTCTGTTGTTCATTTTAGGTCCCTGAATATACTGTTTTGTTTATAAATTACAGTCCCCGCTCCTGAACATGTCTGTGTTTGATCCCCAAAGCTCGATGGCCTGACTTGGATGAGCAAGGGAAGCGTTCAACTGCTTCTTGATAATGCTTCCACTTTATAGCGGTGCTGGCACAAAAAGCCCTGCTGTTTGCGATCCCTCAGAAAGGGACGTGGCTGTGTAAATATTTGGAATACTGTCCACTGCTAAATGTTGACATCTGAACCTTGTCAGCCTTCCTTTACCTTAAAATAGTCCCTGCTTGGGAGCTGGGCAGGTTGCTTCCGCTAGATTTCCCTCTGCACTTCCTCAGTCTGCCTTTATAGAAGGGAGGGGGGGGAAAAAAAAATGCGGACATCTGAAAACGTGTCTTGCTTGTACTGTTGCTGATCTGCTAAGCTTTGCTGGCACTGCCAGTTTGAGGGGAGGGCTCAGGAGGAGGCCTAACTATCCATTGTTGCGTAGTTATGAAACAAAAAAAGTAAATAATTTATCCAGCGTGGCTCCGCTCTGCGTGTTGTTGGCTGGCAGTTGATGCATTCGCCATGTGTCTGTGAGCCCTTGGGTCTTGGAGGTCAGGTAGGATCAGGGTGAAGGTTCCTTAGTCTCTCTTTCCACAGGAAAATTGCAACACTGCAGCCCTTGACTTTTTTTTAAATTTTTTTTTCTCTCCACAGCGTAGCATGCACTGCTGACTTGTGCGGCTTTGCACGTGCAGCTGGGTGAGGAGCCTGGGACAGCAGGAGGAAAGGGTGGAAAAAGGGCCTCCAGTGGGTTTTATTTCAATAGATTTGAGTCAACTCCAGCTGACAAGTTTCAATAAAGAAATGAGCAGTGTGTCAGTGGTGATTTTGTTCAAATAGGTGATGGTAGTTGGGGCCTTTATTCAGTGCAGTGCACAGTAAGTGCTTTTGGATTCTGAAGTTGCAGCAATGTGAGTTTTGAAATTAGCTTTGCAAAAACTGACATTGGGAAATTAATTGCTTTCTAAATTGTTCTGTTTTGCTGGCAACTATTGGATTGAATAGCAATGTCATTAGGTTCTGCAGAAGCACTAAAAAGACATTTTCTAGCTGAATCTCCTGTCTAATACTGGCTGGTAATAATGACTTAACTTTATTTACCTATATTACAGTCCTTGACACTCTGTCCTCCTTTTATGCCGATGTCACCACAGGTGGCTCTTGAAAGTCCTGGCAGTCCCAGCTCTCTTTACCAGTACCTGCTGGTACGTTGATACTGGCCTGACATGCCCCAAGTGCCTCTGAGTCTGTTATGCCATGGCAAGTAGAGAAGTTTGATGAAAAGCCTGTTATGGGCCTTTCCCAGAAGGGACGAAGTCTTGCCTCAAGTCGCTTATCTCCTAGAGCAGGAACTCCAGGCAGTCCTTGACCCCTGGAGGATTTTTGTTTCAAGTTTCCCAGAGCAGGAGATGCGCAGTAGAGGAGTCACTAACACTTCAGCCTGCACCGAGGATGGTTTCAGCCTGCCTGGATGCCCTGATCGCAGTGTGTTTCTCACTGGTGCTTGTCACAGCCGTTGTCGTTGGCTGTAGGGGACAGCGTGTGACGGCAGAAGTCTTACCTAAAAAGTTTAGTGTAAACACAGTCAGGAGGGAAAGGGAAACAGCATGATCTGGTTCTTCCTGGCTTAGGGTTCAGGCTTTAGCTGTAAGGATGAAGGTGACTAAATCAAATTTTAACCTTATGGGATGTCCAAATAAATCCCTTGGCAAGGTGGATTGGAGTAGCCTGAGTGCTTTTCTGTTGCCTTTCAAACTTGGCTTGCCACGTGTGAGAAGGACGTCTTAAAATAATTGGATGTTGCAGAAGTAGCAGCGTATTTGTGGTAGTCCGTCTTTCACCATAAGCCATCTGAGGTGACAGACGCATTGAAGTGACTGACTTTTAAAACTTCATTTGGGTGTTCACCTGCCTGAATTATCTGTTGTTTTTATTATTTTTAGGGATGTGACGAATGAGGACATGGAAAACAAGAAACTGCTGAGGTATTGACTTTTCTCAGACAAAATCTCCGGTATTTTGACGTTTGAAAAGTGGGGGTGCTGAGGGGAGATATGACAGACTGCCTCATCTTCTGTGCTGCTTTTGACAGTTATTTGCTGTTACAAAGCTGTGGTCTGTGTTTGTAGCTCCTCTGCTGTACCAAGGGAGGCAGGCTCTTGCTTCCAAGCTAGGAAGGGTGAAAGCAAGGAGTCAATAAGGAAAGTTTTTAGTTTATTAGTGATGCCACTTCCTTGCACTTGGATTTTTTAATAGCGAGGATGAATTGGCATGATAATCCAGGGCTCTGAAGTACATCATGCCCTCGGTACACAGATGAGCTGCCGGGGTGATTTCACACCTATGCAAGATCAGCTGAAGTCCTGTAATTGAACCGTGCAGGAATTCAACCACACAGGTACAGCCTGGAATTTCCGTGACAGTCTCCCTGTTCCTCTTGGAATTACTGTCGTGGAGGGTTTAAAATGCATCCGCTATTACCAAAAAAGTCATCTCAGTTTCCTTGAGGTATTTTACAAAAATGCCAAAGTGCTGCAGATGAAGCATGTTTCAGACACTCGTGAACGTTTTTTTTTTTTGTCTCAATACTATAATCATTATCGGATAAAAAATTTTCCACAAGTGCTAAATTTCTCCCATCTCAGCTAAAGCTTGTCTTAGAGCACGTGGAAATATTTTTGAGCGCTCAAACGTCAAGTTCGGTAAGTGGAATAACAAGGCACGGCCACTCCTGCAGTGAGGCTGGAAGTTCTGACCACCAGCTGGAAACGCCGGCTGCCTCTCTCCCTCCCCATACCCTTATTAGCATTGGCTCACGCTGTGTCACAACAACCAGGAGGATGAGATGCAGCTTGTCAGAGGCCAGCCCTTTGCTAGGCAGCTTTGCTTTCACATGCCAGCCTCCTAAAAGAGAAATCTCATGCTAAGATTTTTCAGTAGCTCAGTCTTATGTCGCTCTCAGCTAAAAATATGTCCCAAGAATTACAGGCTTTCAACCCATTAAGCTCACGAGAGTTACTTGCATTCACTGTTGCATCATTTTCGGCCAGCATTCAGCCTGCAATGGCAAGTATTTATTCACCTAGAAGAGGAGGGAGAAAGCTACGTGGATTGTGGCTGAAATCACGACTGGAGCAAAATTGTTTCAGCTGAAAACGGTTATGCCTTCAGTAGCGCGTAACAGCCAAGAAGAGTTTTTTAGGCTGAAGGACCCACACGGGGCTATCCCGCACCATGTACTACGATGGGTTTTAGGACTAAAAATAGAACAGTATTTTTAGCTGGAAAAAAGATTGCCTTGTGATTTTTCCACCGGGAAATCTGTGTTCAAAATACGTATGGCCTAATGCCCTCTCTCTGTCAGCAGCAGCCACCTCCTGGGCCGTCTCCCACCGCAGCACGCCTACAGGTTTCCTCCGGCGCCCGGACACAGCGCCCGCGTAAAACACGGTCGTTTCTCAGAGCTTCAGTGCTACCAACAGAGCCAGAAGTGACCTAGAGGGCGAGGGAAAGGGTACGGCGGCGGGCGAAAACCTGTGCTCCTGAAGGGAGGAGGCAGCAATTTACCTCAGGGGCCGAGCCCCCACCAGCCGGTTTCCCCTCCCACCCCCGCCCGGTGCTGGGGGACCTCGCCCGGCCGGGAGAAAGGCGGTACCGTCGCTGAGGGGACG
>VXBH01003957.1:614828-646506 GCA_013400035.1 Rynchops niger | reverse complement strand
TTTTTTTTTTTCCCTGTTCCTCTGCCCCCCTCCTCACAAATCATTACCTTTTTCCAGAGTGCCTCCTTTCCAAGGGCTTTCTCTCGGCTTTGCCTGTAATTTCTTTTTCACATATGTTTTATTTCTGGGTAGGGTTGCCTGTTAGAGTAAATTCGCCTGTTACACCTACTCAGATCATCTGCAGATCTGGTTTTTATTCTGGCTTTTTTTTGTTTTCCCTGTTGAGCTACATTTCATACACATACAGGTGCATGCTTTCAATTAAAAATTCATACAGTCAGGAATTATAGGGAGGAAGTAATTTATCTGGATGCAACACAGAAGAGGAAGCCAGCAAAGAGTTCCCAAAACTAAGTGCAGTGGCCAGAGTGAGGGACAGGGAAAGGCATTTTGCAGCTCAGTGGGATGAGATGAGCAGGCTTTTGCGTATGCTTGTAGATACTGAAGTGCAGACTAGGAGTCTAGTAGAGAAAGATCCGCAGTATCCTCAATTTTTGGGAAGGAAACCCAGAGGCTAAAGAGGGGTGGGGCACAGTGGGTCCAAAACTAGTAAACCACTCAATCCTGGCTGTTTTTTGGTACTTTATCCTTGTATCTGATGCTTTTCAGCTGTGTTTCCATTGCAGTTTAACATTCAGTGCCAGCCTTTTTGGTATTACTGGTACTAAACTAACTTTGATGTTAGGAGCTAAAGATCACGGGTTCCTTGGTGATCCACATGGGTTGATCTGAAAGCTCTTCCCCCTGACACACACCCCCAGCAGAAGGATTACAGGTGTTGCAGGAAGTGAAGGGACAGCCATTCAATTAAGGTTACTAGGAATGGTGATGGAGACTTGTCTCTGATGAATTGTGTGCAGTGGTTTGCTTGAATTGCCCCACAGTATTTCACATGTGGCTGCCGTATGTCATCTTTAGGTACCAAACCTTGTAGTCTGATTTGCAGAATGATGAATGGATATGCCGTGAAGGTTCTAATGAGCTGTCAGCTGCTTCAAAAAGGCAACCCAAATCAGACCAAAATCATCTCAAACTAGGCCTGTGAGAACAGCTGGATGTTCTTGTATAAGCTTCTCGTGCATGTAGTGGGGATGATCCCATTTCATTATGTAGGGTTATTGTGAAAATAAAAATACTACAATTTGTATATAAATTATATTGTGTATGGGAAGAAGTTAATATGGCATGTAGTAAAAATACATGAGCCAAACGATGGTTGGCAGGTTTAGGCTGCAGAGAGTTTTACAGTCTCATCCCCAAAGATTTGGGTAAAATCTGCTCAAGCACTTTTAGCGTAGTTTTTTGGCATTTTCTAGCTTTCAGGCTAGTGACTTTTAAAACAAATTTTAATATCATTACTTCAGTAGCATATGTATGAGAAAAAAATGTTTGCTTTGTTTAGTTTTGTGTTTTTCTTTCACATCTTACCTCCTCATGTTTTGGTTTCCATCACCTTTTCATGCAAAGTATGGACAAATTTATGAAGCTCCGTATTTATTCCTTGGGTCTGTTAAGGAGCGGAGTTCTGATAAGGAAAGCTCCCTTCCTACCATCTGTCTTTATGGTTTCTTGAGTCTAATCAACCAGTTTCTGTAGGTCATGCTTCAAATCCTTTTTTGTTTGGGCTTTGGCTACAGAGTACTTGATTTAAAAAAAAAAAAAAAAAAACCACCAAAAACGCTTTCTCTGCAGATTTGGATTTTGCCATTGCTGGAAGGAAAGAGGAGCTGTATTTTCTTACTGCAAAAGGCACTTCTCCAGTACTGCCTGGGCTGGACTTGGCTCTGATAGAGAAAACTTCATAGCCATCCCTTAGTCTTGTTCTTTCCCTCCAGTATGGCTTCATCTGCTGTTGTCCATATGTACTTGGTATATAGCGACTTGACCTTCACTAGTGTCTTTAGGACCTTGGCTAATAGGAACAAAAGTAGCTGAAGTCTGAAGTTGTGGATCTCTTTGCTTAATAAAACCAAGAATGAGAGAAATACTGTCATCTGTCTGCAGATTTAGGAGGATCTCGCAGCATTGAATGTACTCAATCTTTAGAAGGCTTGTTTTTCAAGAATGGAAATTTCTTGAATACTCTGCCACTCAACTGGCAAATCTTTCTTGCTGTAACTCTAGTGGGTTTTTTATCCTCTGGTAATTGTCAGGAAGCTGCAATTCTGTTAATTAAGCATTAATGTTCTTACAGAAGAGGTTTATGCATCCAGTTCTCCATGTTTGGTTGTCTTGCGGTAATCACTGATTTGAAAAGGGATTGTTTGTACAAATTGTTTCTTCAGACACCCTGATCCAGTGTCCTTTTTGAGCTGTTAAGAGGAAGCTAGGGAAGAGATGTTGATGCAGTTACTCCTATATTAGTAAATTAATTAAAAAAAATAGCAGTACATTAATTAAAAAAAATATTCCACAGTCATTTCTTTCCACTTCTTTGCAAGACCAGTTGTGCTTTTGTATTGTGAAGAAATTTATGAAGGACTGTATTAAGCCACTTGTTTTCATAGTAAACATTTTTATTTTTCAGGTTCACGCTTTTTAAAAAGGAGGAATAGAACAGGAAAAAATGGCAGCAGAAACTCAGACACTTAACTTTGGGCCTGAATGGTGAGTTTTTTCTGTTTCATGAGACTCTGGAACCTTGGCTAAAATTTTGAAAAACCATTTTGAATTCCTGTCCTGTGGGACTGAATTGATTATGAGACCGAATGGGATACAATGTCTTTATTGTTCTATAGTGCTTCACCTCAGTCCCTGGCCTGTGACTGAAAGCAGTATTATAAAATTAGCCTTCACTTTGTAAATGAGCATTGTGTGTGAAATCAGTTGGGTTTCACGTTATTGTAATGATAACATTCACATGGCTACCAAGTATCTGACAGAGGAATAATGTTTATGACATTGGAGGTATACACAAAGTAAGGGAAGAAGACATCTTTCTTGTTTGGTCTTTCCCTGTGATACATAAGGCTGTTGGACTTAAACCTATAGCTAAACAAGGTCCTTCCCCCCCCACCCCGGCCCCCCAGTATTTAAAAAAAAAAATCTATATGGAATATGGTATAAGTGTGCATTTCATGTCATAGTCTCCTGCACGTGCTCACTGAAGAGTGTCAGGAAAAATGAGCTGTTGTGTTAAAGGGAATCCATGACGTACGGTCTTGTGTCAGCTGTTACTTTTCCAGCTTGTCTGACTTACATTGTCCTGGCTTTTGCTAATGAGTAACTGCACATGTGTGATTATTGTTCAGTGTTTTTTCCAATTTCCCGTTGAAGTGTTGGTGACCATGATTACAAACGAGAATTCTGGCTGGTGTGGGTTCTGAAGAGTTATGTGATCCTTAAGTGTGTAAATGGGAGTGTGGAGTGGTTATAGGAAATATAATTGGGGGGTAGCATGTGGTAAGACTATTGCTGGAGTAACGTATTTGCTTTTGCTGACACATTTTTATACACAATGTACAAAAATTGGAGAGTATTCAACAAAGAAATAAGGCATAATTTGTGGCCTGCAAAACAATGAGAGAGCTCAGTCTATTTTGTTAGATTGAAAGAAGGTTAAAGAATGACTTTATGACTATCTATAAATACACCCACCAGGCAGGTATCTTATGCTGGAGTGCTCCTCAGTGTAAGAGACAGACATGATTAGATTCATTGATGGATGGAAGCCAAAGTTATATTAAAAAAAGAGAAGGGGGAAGGCAACTCTAAAAAAAGCACATATTTTAACAGCAACTTGATTGCTGTGTCATAGTGAAGGGACTTCAGTCTCTGTTTAGTTTAAAAAACAGGATAGATTATCTATGAAAGTATATATTACACTTCAGTGAGTTACTAGCTTTTTACAGGGGTAAAATTCTAAGAGTTACAATTATTCTTTGGGTTGCAGTATAGTCAAGTCTGTCATGTATGCCGTTGTATCACTTAATAGTGAAATTCTCGGTCACGTTTGATCTGGGTTGAGCATTGCACTGAGCCATCTAACACTTTGAATAGTGCCTCCCCAGGCGTTTTTGGTTTGAAGTGGTGTGTACAGAAACTGCCACTGGGTGGCACCAAACTAAAAAAATAAGATAAATATTTGACTTGCAAATTACTTTTTCTTTTCCGTTTAAAGAACAATAAATCAAATGCTTCAATAATTAGGTGAAAGGTAGCCTCTGAATCAGTGCTTTTAGTTTAGAGCACCATCCTTTCCAAGGATTTTGTGATTGTTGAGAAGAGTTTTCATTGTTTTACTTGTCTAAGATGCGCATCAAGGGTAGGAGAATGGTCTGGGTTTTGTTATTTTACACACGCCCTTTTGTAAAACATTCCTCAAACTTGAAAATACAGGATATTTGGGTAGCTGAGGACGTGATTGTATGGAATGAGACTAATGCACCTGGAGGGTGGGAGTAATATTCTACAACTGTAAGATTTTATTTGCAAGCAGTTGAGTAGTTTACCTGAGTGGGATGGGGCCAAACTTAATAGCATATTTATCTGTTACCATAAGTTAGATTACTACTTGAAATGTCTCTGAAGTACAGTGTGGCTATTATTTTGTACATCTTTTTTTTTTGAGACACTAAGTTAAATTATGTATATGTTCTCTGAAAAACGCCATTAATTTTAAGTTCTGAAAAGGAATTTGAAGTAGAGTAGGATTCTAAAGGCACAAGAAGAAAGCCCATCGCAAAATTTATTGTCCTATTCTGTTTGTTAAACTTTGCAAAAGATCTGAACAAACTTTTTCCGTAGATTAATGCTTGCCACACTGTCCCTAGTGAGGTAAGAATTTTTCTTGTCAAAAAGAAGCTGTTGTCATTAATAACGGTGGAAGACTTCCAACTGAATTTTGAGCAGTCAAGGCTTTAGAGTGTAGCCAGCTTCCTATATAGTCAGAGTTCTCCAGGGGATGAGTTGAATTCCTCGATGTGCTCATGGGAATCTTTTTTTCTTTCTTTCTCTCTCCCATCTATGTGAAAAATGAGGGAAGCTCTTTCACTCTTCTTGAAGCACCACGTTTTAAAGTTTTGAAGTTAGACTGTTAATGTCTTTCTTTTGCTTTCAGTACTGTATTTGTTTCATTTGTGTCAAATCTGTAAATGTGCAAAGAGATGATCTTATAGGTGAAGACACATTCTCTCCTTAACTCAGTTTTCATTGCTTTTCTGCTTTATTTTAGGCTGCGAGCTTTGTCTAGTGGTGGGAGCGTGACATCCCCTCCTCTGTCTCCGGCTTTGCCAAAGTACAAACTAGCAGACTATCGCTATGGGAGAGAAGAAATGTTGGCACTTTTTCTAAAGGATAATAAGGTGAGCAGGAAGAGGAAGAAGGCCTGATGTGCGTGTTCCTAATGACAGTCTTGTGATTAGGAATAGTTACTTGCATTTTGTGATTATGGACAAAGAAAATGTTTATCCCTTGGCAAAGAACTGAAGAAGTCAGATTGTGGTTTTTGTGTGTTTGTGCTTATTTGATCCTACTCTTACTGCATTCATTATGTTTGATTCTTTCTGTCACTTTACGGGCAACTTCCTGTACCCTCTGAGAACAAAAAAAAATACCCTCGTTGCCATATTCAGTCCCACTGCCACAGATGACTGAGTGTTAAAGTCTCCTTGCAGCTGTGCAGATTTGCTTGCCTCAGTAGAATTTTATTTAATATAGTGTAAAATAGTTATTTGATTCAGCTTGAAATTTGGGCCATAAATCATATTAGCAGATCACAAAAAAAAGGGCAAGAGCTGTCCCCATTTATCCTGACTTAAGGCAGCTCACTTCAGTAGGTAAGTAGCCCAATGAGAGCAGGCCTCAAGTAGTTCTCTGGCACTCAGGACACAAATACAGTCTAGCACAGGCAATACAAAGAAGCCGTGTAGAAAGGCGAGAACTTCCCTCTGGTTTAATTTCAAACAAAGGTCTCAGCGATACGAAAGTCACATTTCAGAGAGCATTTCAGGCAAATGATTCATACATTCCGCATTTGAAAACATTAGGTTTTTCTGTTGGTGCTAACAGAGGTTGGTTTGTTGTTGCAGGAGGCACATAATGACTTGGAAGTCTGAATCCCTCCGAGAGCCTTACCTTCAAATCAGGGAGGGCCTACAAGAAATTATGTTAGGTTGTGCCTTTAGCTTTGCACATAGATGTGCACGTCTACCTCCATGTCCTTACCTACTGTGACTCTGCTGACATTTTTCATATGCTGCTGGGAGCCCTGCGTTGCTTATACACAGCTTCAAGGCCATTGAATGTCAGATTTTTTTCAAAAGCTGTTAAGTGTGTTATAGCTTAAAGCTGCGCTTTAACATGCAGAATTATTCTGTTCTACTTTGAGAAGCTGCGGTTTAAACCTTTATGTTATGCTTGAATAAGTCTGCTTGTCAGAGGTCTTCCGATTGTTCTTTGCAATTTGTGTATGCTATATCAGATAATGGTAAGACCCCTGCAGTTGCGACTGATTCAGAACAACCCATTAATACCTTGTGTTACAGGAAGCTCTCCAATGGTTATGAATGGTCCAAAAGAATATTTTTCTCCCTGTGTTTTGGCACTATTACTAGAGTATGTCTTGCTTTTGATATACACATGTTTCTATGGTGTTGAGTAATTCTAGTTATTGAGACTGAGAGGACTCTTGACACTCTTTCTAGTCAACTACTAGATGTGATGTTTTACAGCTGTATTTTGTACCTTAGTCCTTTCTCACTGTGTCATCTTCAATCTTTGCTGGCTGAAGATAAGGCAAAGTTGCATCTCTGATTGAAAGCAGGAAGACTTCTGCTAGCGAATACCCAAATGAAATAAAACCTTAGGTTGCTTTGCTTCAATTAAAATTGGGAGAAGTTCTTTATCTCTAGTATTGTGAACTACATATTTTTGAAATGCTTCTCTGTTGGCGTAATTAGAACTCACTTGGCTGTAATTGCAGCTGCATGTTCATAGGCTCAAGGTCACATCTGCTGATGGAGCTTCTATCTGACGATAGACTGATTAAAAATTAGTGTTTAAAATTTATTTAAATCATGAGTGTTCTCTACTTAATGCATCCATACCTATAGTTTCACTTTACTTTTTTCTTTGGTTTTACTTTCCTTGTGGGTTGTAAATTGGAAATACTGACTTTAAGTCAAATACAACCTCTGTGCTATATATTGTAGGTTTGCTAATATAAATATATAAATCTGGCTATAAAAGTGCATTGAAGCAATACTTTTTTAATTTACCAGATGAAATTTCACTTCAGATTTGGTTCAGATTTGAGCTGCAGCGGTGTGGAAGTTTGAATTCTGATGTGTAGGATACTGATACTTTACATATTACAGTTGTGGGTGGTGGATGCTTTGGATGTTTTGTCTATATGAATTTTTTTTCTGGGGGGTGTAAATTTGCAGTGGAGTCGCACCCACCCCCAGTAAATGTTATTGGAAGTACTGGTATACCTGGTAGATGGAGACAGAGTTGGCAGGATAAAAGTTTTTTTGTAAATCAAAGTATGTGGCGTCGTCCCTGAAATGGAAATCCTTGAGTATATTTGTATGCTATTTTTCTTTGATACAGATACCTTCAGACCTTCTGGATAAGGAGTTTCTGCCTATTTTACAAGAGGAGCCCCTGCCACCACTGGCACTTGTACCTTTTACAGAAGAAGAACAGGTTTGTATCCATTTCAAAACAAACAAAAACCCAAAAAAAACCCAAGCCACCTTTAGATTGTTATTTGTGTAAAAGCAAAATAAAGAGTATGCCTCCATTAAAAAAACATAAAATGTAAGATTAGTAGATTTCAGGGAAAGAAGTTATGAAAGCATGCTGTGTTAGCATAAAGTTTAAATTCTGTTCATGCTCAATTAGTATCTTAAATTTGAACAGATATTTTTCATACGCTGTTCTGTTGATGGCAGACAGACAACTTGTTAAATCTAGGATCATCTTCTGACAAGTATTACTTGTTTAAGTACACAGCATTTTTAGATTAATGAAACTTTCTTCAGTTTTGGGATCACCTTCTCTGTTGTAATAGCAGTGTCTAGGTTCTGTAACTTCAGCTTTGTAGTCTTTGGAGAAGTGTTGGAGTTTTTTGACTGTTAACACTTCTTAGGAAGGTGTAGTACTCTTAATTACTTTTTATGTAAGCAATTGCTTGATTTATTTTCCCTGTTTGGTCTCTATAGGTATATAATTAATTGGTGAACAAGAGAAGAGTGAGAGCAGGTAGTCTGACCTCAGTAGTTTGAAAGCCCTTGCTTTTCATTCGATTCCTAGCAGAGAAAACTGTCTGCCCCCCTCTGGATAAATGCTTCTGACTTTTGACTCTGAATTGATTCCTTCTTCATGGCTGTTAGAACTTCTGACTTTGCAGTTGCTCTTTGGTTTGTCGTATTTCTTCTTTCTTCTTCTTTTCTTACTTCAGAATATTGTGGTTTGATTTTTTTTGGGGTGTTTTTTTTTCTTTTCTAAAAGAAAGCTGAGTATTTTTACTGACTTGAGTGTAATTTGATTTTTTTGCAGGGGTGGGGTGTGTCAGTATTAATTTCTTAAGATTTTAGGGCATCCTCCTTCCTCTGCCCCAGGCTTTTGTATTCTTGAGTTTTTCATCATCTTTTTGTGTCTGGGTATTCTGGCACATCTTCTTCACCCCTTTTGGAATTCCTTCCTCTTCAGAGTTGATTCATATTTTTTGTGTCATTTTTAGGATGCTATCCTTTGACATAAGTTACTAATAGCTTAGCTTTCAGTCATATTGAAGTTCATGTGAATACATTATAGACACTTCCATGTCATAGTCTTAAAAAGCCACTGAGAGAATATGCTTTTATGGGAAATCTTAGTCATTCTCTAGTGGGAACAGGAGGGATTCAGGCAGCAAGCCCAGGAGATGGTCAGTCAGACATACAGTAACACAACGAAATGTTGAATCTCAGTGTCAAATACCTTTGGACATATTTTTTTGCTAATGCATAGTGGAGTCCTTCAGAGAGAAAGCTACAAGCCTTTTACGGTTAAAGGGGAGGTGTGCTTCTGGTGATTATCAAGATACTCTCCAAGAGGAATAGTAAGAGTTGAAGGCTATGGTATTGAAAATGTGCCTCTTGGTACAGATGAGGTGGTAAGTGCTGCTGAGCTTCAGGGGTAGGTGGTCCTCTGCTGCAGTGCCCAGTGTTTTATCAGTCTTCAAAACTTCTGAGGAGTTGACGTGCACTCAATCACTGTTTTTTTTTTTCCCCCCCGCTCCTTTTCATTGTAATTATACAGGAGTTGTCATGGTCGGTTTAACAGTTCTCCACAATCTCCACAAACATCTTAATC
The DNA here is from genome assembly GCA_013400035.1 of Rynchops niger. Taxonomy (NCBI): domain Eukaryota; kingdom Metazoa; phylum Chordata; class Aves; order Charadriiformes; family Laridae; genus Rynchops; species Rynchops niger. The sequence continues at coordinate 637,206 of VXBH01003957.1, read as the reverse complement.
TGAATGAAGTGGTCCATGTTCCCTTTCTTAGAAAGTCTTTCCTTTAATGCTTTCTGGGGACCCAGAGGATGTGAACAATGTGTTTTTTTTCTTGTCTGAAGATTTTTTTCCCCCCTTCATGACTGATTTGAGATATCAAGGGTATGGCATTATTTAAGCTACCGGAAATTCCTGGTGTTTGTTTCCCATGACATGATAAACATTGTTCATCATCTAGAATCACGTTCAGAAGTGATCTTAAGGTGAATGTTAATGGCTTTGCTGCTAGTTGTGGTGCAGGAAAGCTCTTTCACCTAAGGTTGATAAAAGAGAATTTAAAACACCTTTGTGCCCCCTGAGTGAATACTGAAGTTAGTATTATCCACTCGGAACTTGAGGGACAGAGATTTGGGAGTCCTGTAGAGGACAGGCTGATCAGAACACGTGTAATTTGGGGTAGTGTTCAGTCGGAGCTGAACTAGTCAGGCTTACTCTTGCCTTGGATTCAGAGCAATTCTTGCTTGCAAACTGAGAGTTACGCACTTGATAGCATTGTCATTGTATGTGTAGTATGTGTCCAGGAAGAACTTGTCTGATCTCTCTCAAGGTGATTTAAAGATGAGTTATCTAGAGGATGATTTAAGCTTAAATTTGTTTATTGCTGTGAAATTTAACTAGTCTGATACTTTTGGCTCCAGATTCCCTATTACAGGATGTGGATATACTTTGGATATCCAAAGTATATTGCCGGTCCTTTTTATCCTTTTTTTGTAGAATGCCGCTTTCCTAGCGATAAGAATGCTGAGCTATCCTAGAGGTCAACTGATTCACATTGTATTAAGTTCTGTTATGACATAGATTAGTCTAAGATCTGTTTCCAGGGAACTGCCTTTTGAAGAAAAGACTTCTGTGTATTAGCTTTAACAGGGGTTTCCTCCACTGACCACTGGCAATATGCAGCATGTGTTCCTTTGCTTCTTTTCCCCCCAGTTGCTCTTACTTGCATTAGGAGGGAATTCAGTTGTCTTAATCTTATCTGCTGGTTGAGTAAGGGAGTCTCAAGCTCTTGATGAATATAATGAAGGGTGTTTTCTGTCCTCATTGGTTATGTTTCTGATGTGTGTTTCGTGGGACATCTTCCATTTGCTACTAAAAAATGAATTGAGACCCTGTTTTGGGGCAGCTTTGCTCTTTGGTATGTATTGTCAGGAACAGACACTGAAGTAATATACTAATCAAGAATAGGGTGATTTTTGCTTTATTGACTCTGCTGCTTTGTTATTTTTGTGATCTTACCATGTGGATTATTATCACTGTACATGTTACAAGGATGGCATCTTCACCACAGTAAGCTCTACAGAGGGGAGGGAGAATTTGTTTGGAGTTTAAGCAGACAAGTCAAAAAAATAAATTGGAAGTGAGATTGCTATTTTGTTCTTATTGGAAAAATAAGGCATCAAAAATTAAGGACTCTCCTATGCAAGACAGTGAATTTGATCAATAATTTAAAATTGTTTCTGTAGTAAAATATTTCACCAATTCACAAAAAAGCAGAAGTATCAACAGCAGGAAAGGTGATCTGCTTAGATGGAGGTAGTTCATTTTGACTTGCTGAAAAGTTGAAATGGTTGTTTTAAATCATTAAAGAGATAACTAGGAAAATAAAATCAGATTTACTGGAGGCTGACCTTGCTATTTTGCCATGCGTGGATGGATTGCCCCCCCCCCTCCCCCCCCATCCCTAAAGTCTATTTAGTTACCAATTCTCTCTTGAAGGAAGAACATATCAAGCAGTTAGGCTTGTTTCTGAAATGGGTTAAAACGCCTTCAGATTTCTGTTGGCTTTGATGTTAGCCATTTAGATTTTTAAATAGTATATAATTGCCTGTCTCATTGTTCTCTGAAGACCTTCAAAGTCATAGTAATCCAGATGAGTTCATGGAAGCAATTTTTGCCTCCTTTCAGTTCGTGTCAAGACGCCTGGTGTAACAGCTGTCTGGAGTCCTTTGCATTCTAATTATTTAAAACTTGCTTTCAGAAAGCATGTGTGAAGTCAGGTTTGCTTATTAACGTTTCTGAACATGCGCCTGAATTCTTTGGCCCAGTTTCCAACTGTTTGTGCTCAAGAGAATGGGACTGGATTTGGTTATAATTATCCATTCTTTGTCGAAATAGCTTTTTCCTTACCAATCATTTCATGTTAAAGTACAGTTCAATTTTACTGGTGTTTATTGTCTTATTAAAATGAGTATCTCTTAAATTTCATACGTCTTAAATACACTTGGTTTTCCCCAAAGCATGTTAATCCTGTGATACATTTAGAGAAAAAAAACCTTATTTCTGCAAAGGTTGGTAAATATAATTTTATTCAACTTCTGTTGTTTTTTACATGTTCCTGCTTTCCTTCCGTAAGTTTAGAATTGGTATTAATTAATGGTGTCAGGTATAGGCAGGTGCCAATCTCTTTTCGCAACTGAGTGGCTGTGTTTAAAGCTGCTGATGTTCTAATCACTTTTGTGCTGGAATCATCTGATAAAGGAGTAGGTGCTCACTTGCTGCCTTTAGAGCATGGACATTTCGGGTAAGTAACTTGGAAGCACTAATGTTGACCAAGATCCTTTTGTGGAGTACTTCACCTATTCATGTCTCCAAGGAATCCTTTTCCTTGCTAGTGTTAGTCAATTGTAGAGAATCTGTAATGAACGTAAGGAAAGCAGACCTGGTATTAAGCTAAACTTAGGATTGTTTTAGGTTTTAAATTAATTTTATTTAAAAATTTATTTTATTTTTAAATTTAGGATTGATTTAGATTTTGTTTTGTTTTTTTAATAGAATCTCACCTTGTCTCCTTTTTCTTGGCAGAGAAATTTCTCTATGTCTGTAAACAGTGCTGCTGTCCTGCGGTTGACGGGACGTGGAGGAGGAACGGTGGTAGGGGCTCCTCGAGGTCGAAGTTCCTCTAGAGGTCGAGGTGAGCCATTAGTGGGGTGTGCTGCAATGTGTGAAGGTGATCCAGGTTAAAGCTTCTAAAAGATGTTAGATAGAACTTGGTTACAGCCAGATGTTCTCATGCCCAGCTTTTGTTCCCTTCAGACTTTGAAACCTTTCCAGTAAGATATTGTTACAGAATGAACATTGCATTTGGTGATGGTTCTGCTCACCTTAGTGCACATCTAGTACCTGTATTATGCATCTTTGTCAGATTCGTGAGTGTGGATAACAAAAGGAAAGGTAATTTTGAGGTGGGATAGGAAATTGTTTGGTTCACAATTGTTTGAAATAACTTTAATAAACTTTAAACCACTTCATAGGAAAAGGGGAGAAGAATCCACAAATGTATTTAAAACATTAAGATTGTAGTAAGTGGTGTTCAGTGTTCTGAAAAATCATTTTTATTTATTAACATCCTGAGAATAAGCAGGAGAAGGTTAATGGGAAGACATAATTGGATTTGGGAGAAATATGAGTCTTGCCAATTTTAGTGCATCACTATAGTTGGTATCTCATCCTGGATCACTTCAAACATTTGCAAATTAATTGGGAAAATGTCCTCAAGCTGTATCACTAGATTCAAAACAAATCGTTAAATCCAGGATTTATCTTAGCAGTTCACTTTCAATGTGCATACTGCTGTGAATGCCATTTTTGGGGTTTTATATATAAATATAATGGGTTACATTTAGAATACTAAGAAACTAATAATTTGGAAATATCACCAAGAGTAATTAATCATGTAATCTCTGTCTTTGCAGGTGCTTAGGTAAGGTTTCTCTTAGGGTCCTTTCTAATTCAATTCTAAATGTCTTTAACTGGTGATAGTAACACCTTCAGAAATCACTTCCATATGTAATTAAATGCTTGACCAGAATTTTGCTCTGACTTAATTTGTTCTCTTACTTTTTGTTCTTGTTCCTTAATCCTGCTTTCTTCTTGGCTTACATCTTTCAAATATTTGTAGATCGTCATCTCTCCTCCTGCGGTTGCTCCTCAGCTAAGGCATATACATTTAAACTCCTGTAAGGCTATCTCTGGTTTTCCCTGTAACTTCCCTTTCTTTCTTTATCACTGTCTTTCCCCAATTACTATGGGCTTAATTAAAAAAATAAAAAGTATGTGCACACATATATACATGTGGGGTGAGACTGTTACTTATAATATACCTTGTTTATATTTTTGTTGTATGTTTGAAAGCTGTTGCTTTTTTGCTTTAATGTGCATATTGCTTTGGTACCACCCATGTTCCACATTTGTTAGGAATATGTGTATTAGCTATTTTTTTTCTAGGTGCATTATGGCTTAATTCTGCAAATGAAATGAATGCTGCTTAAAATTTGGTGATTTAAGGTCGTATCACCACTAGTGTGCTCTCTAGTTTCAATCTCGAGATACCGTGAACATTTCGAATTTGCCAAACCCTTTCTTTTCCTTCCTTTTGTCAAATTTTCCTTTTTTTTTTTACCATTAGCAGTGAATGTCATCCCGATGCAGTGAGCAGTGCGTTACTTTTTAATTGCCTCCACTAGTTTCAATGAAGTTATAGGGTTAAATGTGGCAGAATATGTCTTCTAGTCCAGTAATTCTATTACTGAGTCTATTTGCATGCATGGAAATTTTTTTTGGTGGTAAAGTTTGATTAATTCCACTTCAGGGGACAGAACTTACAGTTTATGCGGTATTAAGACTGTTTGAAAGCTTCTACTGCATATATTCTTATCTTTTCATGCTTCATTTTTGCGATATGTTAAGAAATATTAGCTCAAGAACTTGGTTGCAAAATTTGTCTTTTTCACCTATTTTTGTTTTCATCCTCATGATCTTTTTCTCAATTTGCATGAATCGTTATATGCTGTGCTTGTTAGGCTACCCCGTCATTCTTACCTTCTGCTAAGCTGTAAAGGACCTATTTCTCCACCTTACCCCATTCATTTTTCATTCTTGTTACAGTTTGAAATTGTAAATTACTGAGCTTTCCCTTTTTCGTTGATCCTGGCTGCTGCTTGTTTCTTTCCGTATTCCCCTTTTCTTTCCATAAGCAATTAGTCGTGGGCTTTAGGCATGATGAGTCTTCCCAAAGTTTTCCTATATCTCAGGAAACAAATTAGGGCTTCTGACAGGAAAAAATTGTAGATTTTTCATAATTACAACACAATGTTCTTGTGATTAAAGACTGTGTTTCAAATAGTTACTTGTGAAAAGCTCGGCATAGGACTGTTGACATCTAACTTACAAAAGTAACACTTTACTTCCAAGTACCAAACTTTAAATACAGTTTTGGGTTTTCTTTTTTTTTTTTTTTTCAAGTTACAGTGGAAAGGACTTGGAATTTCTTTAGAGTTTGCTCACTAAATGACCTGCTTCATTTAACAGTCGGAAAATGTTTATTGCCTTGCAAAATTGCCTGCCTCCAAGAAGTTATCTGGTGTTTTTCATGAACTGTACATCATTGTATGTGACAAAGCTGCTGCTGCTCAAATGCGATTTCAGCTTTACCAGAACAAGATTACTGTCTTGAAGTGGCTTGCGCAACAGTAACTTCAGGGAAGAATTTGCATGTACGATTAGATTTGTTAATGAAGTTCCCTCACTGAGGCACAAATCACGGAATTGTGTTCCAGCATTTGAGAGCGTGAGAGGGAGTCTGTGACAGACTGGCAAAGGGAAGCACGGATAAACTGCTGGTAGTGGAAGGTTATTGTTAGAACTCTAAATGTGGCTTCCCTTATCGGTATTTAAAACTACAACGTAACACTCAGTAAATATTTTCTCAGTAGTCACCCCAAGTCTTACTGACAACAATTGAATTTAGCTGATGTGGAAATTATTACTTCATGGAAGTTGGTTTGATTTTTGTTTAAAATTTTTATGACTTTGTGCTGAAATACAGCCTTGTGTTACTGTTAAAAAAAAAAAAATTTGCAACGTGCAGCTGCCATCACTAATACTGTATGTGTCTTGTGTGGAGCCGTATATCCAAACCATTTTATTTAGTTCTGAAGTTATATTCTCTAAAGAAACCAAGTACTTGCACGTGACCTTTTTTCTAATTGATTTGTTTTCCTGGGAGCTCCCTGTGGTGTGCAGTTAAGCCCTGGGCTTTGTGCTAGCGGGAGTGGAATGTCAGCATTCATGAATAAGAGCCTCAGACGAGGAGAGATTTAAATAGTCCCTGGAATGGGCTGTAGGCTTACAGACACCTTGTTTTGTAGCTGTTCTCCTTTCTGGTTAAGACCCTTATGAAGGGTACTTTGCCCATTAGAGCTCTTTCCCCTCCCACCCTCTTTCCTCTTTGTAATCTGTCTTTGCAGCTGTTGGGAAGTGTGTAAGTGGTGCGGGAGTGGAAAGTTCTCATACCTAAATAGCGGTAGTTGAACTGCAGTTATCCTGCTCTTCCCACACAGTGTTATAGCTATGATCGTAGATCCTAAACTCCGGTCATGCTGTAATTTCAAGAATTTGCATGTTGTATTGTGTTGGGGCTTTTTTGGTAATGACGATTAGAATGACAGTGTGTTACTTCTTGCTTGTGTCTTGTACCTTTTACTTAAATTCAGGCTTATCTGTGTTTTCTGGTTAGAGACTTTCGGTTATTAGGATTACAATATCCATTCTGAGGTTTTTAAGGAATTACTGCAATACAAATGACACAGCTGCTCCACTCAGTTCTTAAATTAAAGGGTTTATTGACATCTAGTGCCTCTGCAGTCAATACGTTGTGCAACATCTACACTTAGAAAGTCTGCTCCTCGTGCGCCAGGCGTTTTTTTTTGGAAGTGGCATTCTATTTAAAATAAGCACATTGCTCTAAACTTATTAGCTGTAAAAAAAAAAAAAGCCACAAAGTGCAGAAACAGAATGGTGAGCAGTGTGCTTAATACGTGCAGTTTTGTTCTCTCCGCAAGCATTTCTCATGTGTTCTGTTATCACTATTAGCTGTGCCCAGCGTGCACTTTCAGGTCCGACTTATCTACTTAATACTTGCTGAATAACTGACTTTGTACACCACAGTTCTCCTTAACTAGCTACTTCTCTTTAGCTTGGAAGGGTGTTTTAATGCAGTATGCTTCTCACGCAGTGGTATGCTTGGTTTCTGCTGGAGTTGCACATGTGCTTCTGCAGGGAACTGTTGAATGGGCACATCTTGTTTCTGCACCTTGACTGTGTGCCTTGGAGAATGCAGTGGAGGAGGGTGGCAACACATCCAGGGCAAAGGCGGCTTAAGTAGGTCCTGTCCGGTACCGTGTGGTATCGGTACAGGTGGGAGTCGAGTACCATGGCCCGACAGGCAGCTGTAATCTGAATTGCTGAGATTATTTGTTTGCACCTTTTGCGAAGTTATCTTTCAAGTCAGACCATATCAGTGGCTAAGCACAACTGAAATACTGATGAACCGTGACGTAGAGGAGGGGGGGTAAGTGGAGAGAGGTTTCTCAGGTTGTTTTTTCACATACTTTTAAAGCTGCTGTTAAAACAACTCCGATTCTGTTCTTCCCCTTATACAGGACGTTTGCTTTATTTGCTGATGAAATCTCCCCTATCGCCAGCCTTCTGGCTCTGCCAGTTGTGTGTCTGCTATCAGTAATCAGTGTGCTTGCTCATGCTGCAAGGGGAGCACTAGAAATATTGCCGTTGCTCACTGCAAAAAACAGAAAAGGACAACTGGTTTTGTTTCTGTTGGAAAAGTATATGCAACTTTCCACCTCCAATACCTCAGAGACGTGAGATGAGTCAGTGCCTTCATTCTGTTTTGACTCTGCCTGCTCGTGGCTTTCTCTTGTGAACTGATTTTGTGTTGTTGTGTCCTGTGAGAGGAAGGAAGAGAGCTTTCCTTGTAGAGAAGAAACTAGGCAAAGATTCCTATTGGATGAGGTGCTTAAACTTTCCTGGGCTTTATTTGTGAAGAACAACAGCTTGGAGTCTTTTTCCAGGATCCGTTAACTCAATATGTCTCTAGCAACAGCCAAAAGAAGATACCTTGCCAAGAGAATAAGGACTGTGTAAAAATAGGAAGGTGAAGCATCATCACATATATGTTCAGGTTGCAGATGTGTGCAGCTCAGTGCACCTCCTGAGCCAGATGTGGTCTCTGTGTTTAGTAAGTTCAGTGTTACTTATCTTCTATGAGTTTGTCCAGTCTCCACCTGAAGTTAAGCATCCCCAAAACTCTGTGGCAAGGAGGTCTGCACTGCTGTAACAAGGAGGTCTGCCACCGAACTGATTTGCTGGTGCTATGAACAGGATAGTTTTGTCCAGAGAGGTTGTTTAAATCCCATTTCTGAAGCAGGAGGAGAAATTGTACAGCCATTGACTTTACGTGGCTTCCTGATACACCCTGCAGCCTGTGCTGCCTGATAGGGAATCAGAGTGCATTTGAGGAGCCTGACTGGATTACCGCTGGATCGCATTTCTTTTTCTCTGCCTGGAAAGCAACTTTTTTTTTTCCCTCAAGAGATTTGGTATAGAATAGTAGAGAAACTGTCACAACTGCTTTAATTATTTCAGGTTTTGTAGAGCCTCTTTTCATAAGACACTGAAATATGGTACAATTCCGCGATGCAGCCAGGGGTCTTTAGATTTTGGATGCAGCGGCTTGTTACCATGTCTGTCTTCAGAAGACTACAGAGGCTGTAGTCCATTCTCAAGGTGTTTATTTCCTGTTTCATTTGGTTATTCTGTTTTACTCCTCCAGATCCCTGTCCTGGTTTGCACCTCATCCTTTGAGGTGTTTGTTTTCTTGAAGCCAGGAAGAGAGAAATATGAAAGAATTGAGGTTTATGATAGTTTCACAGCCAAGAATTCCCTTTATCGGGTGCTTTTTAGGTTCTTGGGCTTGACTATAGAGACTGCATATGTATGTAGGCAAGGAATTATCCCGAAAACCAGCTGATTGATGTATTTCACTTGCTTGTTGTCAGTTTGTCAGACGTGGAGCGTCTGAATTTCTAAGATGGAGTCAACACAGTACTGTTTTTAGTGAGATCCTTGAAATGCTAAGTTAGCTGATGAAAACCTCCCATTTCTTCTGCTCTAGCACTTTGTAAAGCAGTATTTATCTCTTGTAAATCTGGAAACTTCACCCCAGCCATGAGTCTAACCAGTGCTGAAAGCTAGCTTTAAGGTCTGGGGATGTGTGTGGGTGTTGTTTTTCTATTGTGTTTTTTTCTATTTTTTTTTTTAACAAAATACCCCACTCTTACCCACACAGCAAAGATGTGCTTCGAGATTCTTTACTTGAGGATACATCTAACTCTTGAGGCCACCTACGGAGAACCATTTCTTGAAAAAGCCAGGAGGATAATTTTTATCCTATAGCATTGGGGTTCTTCATGCTGTCCTGCCTATACTTGTCCTGTGATCATTCTTTTCTCCCTTCTGCTCCTGGGGGAGATTTCTGCTGGGAATCCTAGAACTGAATAGTGGTGAAGCTTCCTTCTCCCTTATTAACCTTGACAGCAGTAATTAAGACTACATCTGCAGTGCAGTGCCACTGTTGAAAGCGATCTGATTGTTATGAGTGTAAAGTACATGTGTACTGTGTGGATGTTGTGTGAGCAATGTATCCTTGTTTGGTAATTTCTGTTGGGTAAGTATCTGTTTTCTATGTTTTTCTGCATAGTATTTCAGAATTGTTTGCCTGTTCTGTCTGATCTTGTGCTTCTTGATAAGAATTTTTACATAAGACTCTTTCTTCATTCTTTGTTCCTTTTTCCCTTTGCCCCAGATAATTTCACTGGGGCTTAAGACTGCAAGATTAGTTCACAGGGACACCAGGAAAGGGAAACCTACCTATTCTTTCAATTTCTATTATTATTTGTACAAACACTTGTGTTTTTTGTCTTTTCAGGCAGAGGCCGAGGAGAAAGCGGTTTCTACCAAAGAAGTTTTGATGAAGTGGAGGGTGGATTTGGGCGAGGAGGGGGCAGGGAAATGCACAGATCACAGAGTTGGGAGGAAAGGTAACAGAACTCAGACCCTTAAAGTTTTATACACACATCTGCTCAGCTTCCATTTGTGCCTTTTGACTTCATATAAGCACTTCAGGAAAGGTGATTAGGTGCATCTGTGTGTGGAGCGTCTGAATTTCTAAGATGGAGTCAACACAGTACTGTTTTTAGAAACTCGGGAGCAAATAAAAGTATTTTTGCAAAGAATTTTTCCTGAGTTCCTGGGAAGAAGGAACTAATTTAAAAAAAATATAAATTATGACAGTTGCAGTGGAAATGATGGGTGAAAGTATGGACTGATAAAGGATTTGCTTTAATTTTAGTCTTAGTGTGGTTGACAGTGCTTAGGGTCACGTTTCAAAACACACCTAGTTGCCAAAGGCTGCGTGTGTGTTAGTGTTCCTGAAAATGTCAGTTGTCCCTTGTACGTTTAAAGATAACTGCCCATCAAGATCTCCTTTTAAAAAAAGCCCACTACCAAGTTAAAAAAAAAGAGAGGAAAAACCCCAACCCCCCCATATCTAGAATGAGAAGAGTAGTTACAAAACCTTATTTATTTGAAACTTGTATTCTGCCTTTCTAGGGGAGACAGACGCTTTGAAAAACCAGGGCGAAAAGATCCAGGTATGGTTTTGTTACTGTGTGGGCAGAAAATGGGAGGGAGGAGCAGGGTGTGTTTTGGGGAAGGGATCTATATGTATGTAAACCTTTCTTATTGTTCCAAATATACTTTTGGTACAAGATCATGATCCTGTGCCAGGTTATCTATGTGTTCTCAAGTGTTGTTTTTCTTATTTTGTGTTGTTTTCACTATTAGACACTTAAATGTTTTAGGTAAGAAAAATCTGCAGTAAGTAGGTTCTGTTTATTCAATTAAGGTGTGTCGTCTACAGCTGGAACTAAATTCCTGTACCTCTGTGAAAGGAGTCTTTACGCTTAACAGGTGTGCTGTGGCAATATGTGTTTTCAGTGCAGCTTTTAAACAGTCCTGGCATGTGCAGTTTCAGTACCTGGGACTTCTGGACCATGCGAACTGCTAAGTTTTTTTGAATGCTTGCTATTGTGAGGTAGATCCCAGCAGCAATATTTTGAGGTTCCCATGCTGATGGATTTACTCTCTGTCAAATTATTTTAAGTCGTCATACAAAACTTCTGTTCGTTCAGATTATTGGGTTATTCTGTTTCTTAAATGTTTCATGCTGGCTGTGTTCAGGCAGAATACTGGATCCTTTATTTTGACCCAGTATGTGTGTTTGACAAGCAGAACTTGGAGTGGGTTGTCATCTTGGAGCTGGAACGTATTCGCTCTGTATTCTGAGGTGTAAGGACATTTAAGCTCTCCTCTATAAACACACACTGCAAGTGCAATGATTTCTGCTTCCTGGGATCGTGCATTGCTTGTTCTCTGGTATGACCTTTCTCTTTCTGTGACGTGTTTCCACATGCGTGTACTGCATCTGTGCTTAGTGAGAGCTGTGGTACTTGGAAAAGCTTGCTGACAATGAGTCTTGCCTTTTTAGGACCCAGAGCATCTTTTGGTCTTTGAATATCCTCCGTAGTTAACGCACAGGTCAGAAAAGAGAATTGCAGGCTGGGTTTCAAGACAAACAAAACCAAAGCGATTCAGTTGCAGTTAAAAATTGACAGGAATGTATTTCAACTGCTGCTTAGCTGTCAATGTTGTTTTTTTTTTTTTAGGGAGAGTAGCCTAAATCTCTATTTTAATAATCTTCCAGATTACCATGGTGGCACATGCCTTAGGAGTCTTAAATTACCACGTTTGCTTTCAGAGCCCTCCCAATCTTCTCTTCATGTATGAATTGATTTTCATATATTTTAGAGTGCTTTTATTTTTTCTGCTTTTTAAGTTGAAAGACAACACAAACTTAAGATGGTGCTTGTTTTCCTCATTGTTATCCTTAAAAAGAGGTTAATTCTAAAAATAATTTGAGATTGATCTGAGATTATCCATTTTAAGTGCCAGTAGTGAAATTTTGGACTTCCAGTGTGTCTTTATTTTCAGAGATCTTTTGGAGAAAAAATGAAAAGGGGGGGGCAGGGAGGGAAATTTCAGGACTGCCTTTTTTAAAAAAAGACAAATGGATGTAAAAGTAATTATCTACCACAGTTGATTCAATTTTATTTATTTAGCCCCTTCCTGTTTGTGATACAACACTTCCAGATCCAGACTATAGAATGTACCACATTTCTGATTAAGACTGATAAAAACACTGCGTGCCAGTTCAGGGTGAGAGATGCAAGATGTCCTTACTGAAGCTGACTTCTGCCCGAATGCAGAGGTTAACACTTCAGCTGGTATAGGGCATATCTTGTTTGTCGCAACTTCTAGTCATCGGGACTCTGGAGCTGCATCTTCTCTGAGCCATTTTCTAGAGAAGTCGGTGTGCCCATGCGCTTTGTTGGAAGCCCTGGTTCATTGTGAGGGATAGCCTGCTTATTCTCAAATCATCATCATCGTGAATCTTTCCGTACTACCTGATTTGCGTCTCTTGTTCTATTTCTCTTCTAGTTTGATCTAATTTGGCTAAAAGCTCTGTAGCACAGTATGATCGAGGCAAGAGACCTGCAATCTTTCTGAAGTTTTAATAAGAAAAATAGTTTAAACATAGTAATTTGTTTGCATATTGCTGTGTTAGAGATCAATGTCGCAGTAAGTGGGAGGACTGTTTGTCTCCTCTTTGCCTTCAAAGAGACATAAAGTGGAGAGCACAAAAATATTAACAGAAGGTGTTGGTCTGTTTTGACTGGAGCTTTGATTAATAAACAAATAGTTACTGTTATGTAAAGGCTTTCCAGAGACGAAATATTTAGAGAATGAGACAGGGATAGAGGTGTGCCAAAAGCAGCTCTGTGTTAATACCAAGCACTAATACATCCCACAGAAAGCAGAGAGATCAAGGAGTGAATTGACATGCAGTTTATCGTTCAGGCCAGCACGCTTTAGCAGATGCGTATATTGGTTTCTGTTACCCTGGTTAATCTCCTTAATTTAGGTTTTCATTCTCCAGCTTCATTGTGCTTCAGTTTTTCGTTGTTCTTTCGTAGGGCTTTGGATTGGCCTCAACATAATTTACCAAGTTGCCAGTTTTGTCATATTCCTTGATATGAGTGATCACATTACAGAATTAGTAAGAGATCAAATGTTAAACTCCTCCAGGCATTCATAACGGATGACAAGGCAAAAACCCTTCAGTTAAAAATCACGATATGAAAAAGGTAATAGACCTTCAACAAAGAACTACTTCTCAAATATGATCAACATGTTGTTCTTAAAAAATTAACGATTGCATTTTCAGTGCTCATAGCAGTTTGCAAGGGATGTTTGACTGATGCTCAACATAAACAGTATCTGTTCCTAGTTTCAGTATGCAAACTGAAGATGCACAAAGCATTTGCGAGTTTCCCTTGCAGACTGTCACAGTTGTGACAGACTTCATTGAGAACACAAATTGCTTCTGGAAGGCTGAGGCCATTAGCAAAGAAAATGAGCAAGTTGTTTTCTTGATCATGGCTGTCTTTTAGAACTGCACAAAAGCCGCTTAATTTTCTGTGCAGCCCCTTGACTAATACCAGCTTAGTAGCTGAGGGGATTTGATTAGTTACCAGCAATTACACACTGGTAGTAAATGATTGTCATGTAGATTGAACAAGACTTTTAGAAAGTCAGTTGCGGAACGTGATTGAGTGCTGTTTAATGTGTATTTTTTGGTTATATTAGGAAGACTTGAGTATAATAAGGGTGTTCAAGTGACTATAGAAAGGATGTTGAATTCTTTTGAGTTGTACTTTCCCTTACCCTGCCTGGCCTGTTTTTCTTCCCCACCTCACTAGCAGGAAGTGCGTCCTAAGAAAGTTCATCACTAGCTTGCTCTTGAAGTGTTCGTCAAAGCATAGAGCAGAGCCCATCAGCAATTTTCCTAGGCTTGTATTCCAGTTTGGGCCTCTTTTATCAGACCTCTGTGATTCACCAGTTCTCTGGAATGGTAAAAGCAATAGGGGTGTCTTGTCTGCCCCTTGTTCTGCAGCTGTTCTGAATTAACTGCACAGTTGTGTTTGATTTGCTTCTGCAGTATTCTTCAGCCTTACATCCCAAAATGTAGTATTTGAAGATTGCATTTACTGTATACTGATCATATTTTTTCTTTATACTTGCTGTTGCATGCCCTTTTAAACAAAATCTATAAATAGAAAATGATTTTAAAAAAACAGGACAACTTTAAAGCATCAAGTCATTTAGAAACCAAACAAAGCAGTCTGCACTTTGATTAGACGTTAATTGAAATTAGAAATGGCCTTTTATGGCTTTGGCTCTAAATGGTGAGATTATATTACCATCCTGTTGGGACTGTGCATCTGAATTTTAGAACAATTGGTTTGTCTGAGACTGGAGTGTGTGATATATGGGAAAACCAATATCTCACACAGAATACTGCTCTTTTTTCCTAAACGGTTATTTCAAACTTGACACCGCAATCTGCTCTACTGCTCTTGCACTGGTCCTTAATTTGAAGGCCTCTTCTCAATGTCTTATATTAGTAAAGCAAGTGGAAATAACGCTTGCAAGAAATACTTAAAAATGGTTGGATACTGATAGCAGGGTGGAGAAGGAATCTTTAGACTGCATATGGGTCAACAGCTGAGCAAAGTAGGGACGAAGGCAAAGTATCTTGATAGTGTGTTGCTCTCCAAGCTCCACAATATTAATGAATGCATTTTCATAAAATAAAAAAAAAAAGAAATTCTGAGAGTATCTGTAATAAAACCAAATCTGTCTGAGGTCTGGAATGTGGGGAGGCAATGCTTGTACTGTTTTGGAATGAGAGCTGAATGGTGATGAGAATGTGGGCCTTCTGCCTCCTTCCCCCTCCCTGTGTGATATGCTCCCATGGGGCTGCTTCCCCTTTCCCCAGCACCTAAACCAAAGGAGCTTTTTGCTAACCTCTCTTGGCTTGTCAGCATACTTCAGCTAGTGGAGTTTTGGGGCTTGAGGAAAATTCAGTTCTCAGTATCTCATCAGATCACTTGAGGCCATTTTTCCTGCTGCTGACCACTTGGGTGAAGTTAAAAGGAAGCACGTTTGGTAGTGTATTATGCTGTTGTCAATGAAAGTCGCGGTTTATGCCATCTTTGTTTCTGGGAAAAGTCTTTTACCTTTGGAAGATACCTTCATTTTGATACTGGACTGTTCAAGTATGAACGCATAATAGGCACTGCTTTTGTTGAGAGCTTGGAAATAATTATCCATCATTCTGTTCATCCTTTAGCTTCTTAAATTATTTAGGAGCTTTGGAACAGTGTCTTAACCGCAATAGGTTTGTGAGGCACTCAAATACAAGAGTTTCATGTAGAGTTTGTTGTAATTTTTTTATTTTAAAATGGTTTTGAGTGTTTCTAAATATTTCGTGCTGTGTGTACAGGCAAATATTGATGTTAAAAAGCATAAAATATAAATGGATGCAGTTCTACTTGTGTGCATAGTGTATACTTCTGGGTCGGATCTACTTGAGATAAACAGCGCAAAGGTGAGAACATGTGGAATGTATGTATATAAATTCATTTAGAATAGTCTGTTTTCCACTGCTAAATAATTTATTCAGTGTTTCCAAATATGAACAAATTTCCACTGCAGCATTTGTCACATACATCAAGATTTTTTTGATAGTGTCTTGAAATGAGATGTTCTCTTGTTTGGCAGAGTGAAGAACTACAGTTAGTATTTACAATTTTGCTTAATAAGCACAGCAGGAGTGCTTTTCACTGCCACGAGAGGCTGGCAGTACTTTCTAAGAGGGAATTCAGCCATCTGAAAACTGATAAACTCTGTACTCCCAACGAGTTAAGAGAACAGAAAAATGAGGATCTTGGATGAACAGAGTTGCTTATCCCAGAACTACTGTATTTACTGAATGACCCCCATGTTGGTTTTGACTGAGATTTTTCTTTTGTATTGTCCATTTTATCACAAGCTGGTTAATTATGATTGTGATATTGGTTGGCTTTGGGAGTTTTGAAAGTCTCTCCTTTCGGGGTCAGTGCGGCTTTAATCATAGTCTGGTGAATTCAGCAGGTAGCTCTTTTAATTTCTAAGAATTAGTACTGTGATTCTTGTACCTGACTTTGTTCTGGGTGGTTAATGCAGCCTCTCCTCAGCTTCCACAGGCGCACCAGTTCTCTTTACTCTGCATTTCACGTTGTAATCAAAAGGATGGGAGTACAAGAGAAAGATCGCTAGAAGATGGCAGGACAGGCAAGGAACGAAGGTTGTAAGTGGAACCTGAAAGTTTAATGTAATAATTATAAAAGCACAAAGTTCAAAGTCTGTTCTCTCTATTCTGTGAGGCCAGTCTCGGAGAGCTGGAAGCTGTCGGCATGTTGTCCATTGATGCGGATCTCCTTGGCAGTCCTTTTTGGACTCTTTGAGTCAGCCGCAGCTGGGAGCTCAGGGATAGTCTTGTCAAAATTCTCCATCTTGATCTGATATTCACCCTTGGCATTGCGGGCTAGCACGGAGGCGAAGCGATGGTACAGCATGATCTCTGAGGGCAGGTAGGATGTTCTCCTTTGACACATTTCTCCTGTGCCCTCCTGTACAGCTGACAGAAAAATGACCAGCTCAAAATGGTGAGCAGCTTCTCTTTGGAGGAGAGCAGCCAGGGGGCTGGATGGAGTGATTGAATGGTAGTAGGTCAGCGGAAAGATGAAAAAAGGACACTCATCTGAATTAAGGCTGTCTAGGTGGAAGTCAATGCTAGTTTGGTGCAGCTGCCCGTTGTCTTGTTCTTGGTAAAGTATAGCAGAAATATGGACGCTGGTCAGTGGGCTGGAGCGCGTGTTGGCCACCTGGAACATAAGGTATGGCTTCCCCTCGGTGTGTGTCACTATAGCAGAGCGGGTGAAGCGGATGGAGAATGCCCGATTCTTTGGCCGGGCGATCTTTGCCACGAAAGCACCTGCATCATGGAAAAGAACAAACTGAGCTGGAGCCCCGTGCCTGGGTGCCCTGCAGCCTGGCGCTCTGTGAAACAGTTCAAAGCGACAGAAGCAGGCTGGGGTAGGACATGGTCTTCCTAGGCTCAGCCTGCATGCTTGAAAACTGCTAGGCTGGCATCACATTAACCCCTTTTTTTGTTTAAAAAGTATGGCTTTCCTAAAATGCTTCCTTTTCTACACTATGTTCGCTTACTAATCTTTGGCGAGTGAACTGTAGCTGTAGGAAGGAGAGCTGTTAGCTTGCTCCGATGCACTGTAGTTGGTAATAGTACCGGATCTTGGTGTGCTATCCCTGGAGGAGCTCACTCTTAATATGCAGTAAACTAACCTGTGTGTTTTTAAAGTCTGTTGAAAAACTTAAACCCCGAATATTATTTTAAATATCTTAAAATACCTTAAAATAGCTCTGACAGAGTAGAAATTTTCATTATATCGGTTACTGAGGAACACTTAAATGCTGAGTTAAAGATCGACAGAAGTACTTCAGCTAGATTAGGCAAAAGTAAACCTTAAAGCTATTAGTCAAAACAAATTGACTTTAAATATTGTAATTCCATGGAAAAAACTTGGAGAGATAATGGTATAAGAAATTAGTGATTGCGAGAGGTAAGTGGGGAGCTGCCACAAGTGCTGTCCAATGAATAGTGGAACTCTCAAATCCAAATCTTGATATCACCTAATTTTTGTCTGTTGTTAATGAAAGATGTCTAACTTTTACTACTGCATAGCTGAAATCTCATCATCCGCGTAGTGACTGGCTTAATTGTTCTTTCAGATACCAGTATGATCACTTTTGTTTCTAGCTCAATTTTTTAAAACCTGTTACCTAATTTATCTAATAATTAAATATGAAGGATTACCTGTGATGAAGGCTTCCAGCATGAGCCCCAGGACCATCTGTATTGCCAGGAGTGCAATAGCACTGGGACAGTCCCCGCTTGGGAACATAGTGCCATAACCAATTGTGAGTTGCGTCTCCAGTGAGAAGGAGAAAGCAGCTGTAAAACTGGTGATATACTTGACACATATAGTGTGGTTGTCAGGTGGAGCATCGTGGTCCAGCTCCAGGTCACCGTTCATCTCAGCCAGCAAATACCAAAGCACTGCAAAGACTAGCCAGTGAATGACAAAAGAAGCAGAAAAGACAAGCATCATCCATCTCCAGCGCATGTCCATCAGTATTCCCCATGCATCTCGGAGGTATGCCAGACCTTTTCCTTGGGCACCATCCATCTGGAATGTGCTGTGTCCATCCTTGGTCACCATCCTCAGGTATCTTTGGGTCAGGAGGGGAGCGCTGGATTTGGTGTTATTGCTCTCTATCATATCTGTTGTCATCTTCTAGAAAGAGAAAAAAGGAAAAAATATGATACAGCACAGCATATTTGTATTTTGCCTAACGTTCATAGTTTTTGACACATCAGCAGGGGTCGAAATAGGGCAGCCAACAAAGGAAGGCTTATATATTGCAATCCAGAGAAGATTAAGTCAGGAGCCTGGAGAGGAATTTACCACTGTTTGTGGTAATACTTTGCTAAAAAAGATTAAGTTCAAAAATCTGACTGCTTCTCACATTTTCCCTGCTTAGTTGTTTAAATAAAACTTTCATACTTTACCTTCCTAAACTTACATTTGAGTCGCATGTTTTAATTCTTAAAGGGTGAGTGGGAGATGGGATTAGGCATACTATATCTGAAAAGAAACTGATTTTTGTCTGATCAGATCAGTTTTTGTAACTTTTTTACCAGAGTATACTAGTTTACTGGTACTGTTATGAATACAATTAACAGTAGTAGTATGTAAATAATGAGTATTGCATTGTTTCTCTAACATGTTTATGCATTTTTAGGGGAATGCTGTAGTTTACCTCGTAGCCCTTTCAGACTTCTCTAGCTCAGGAGATGACTGTCTGCACCCACCTTGCCCAGTTAAGCAGAATTACGGTATTCGGGGCAGAGCTGCTTCTGTAAGTCTGAGGCCGTTTATGTAAGGATCGGGTAAAAAAAGGGCAGGACACCAATACTGAAATAGACTTCGATGTAATTTGAAGTTTAGTCTGCCTAAGCAGTGTCTTTCTTATTAGTGGCCAAATAAGAAAATTGGACAGCGAGTGTGTGGGAATTAGGGGGGGTAAGTTCCAAATGTGGGAAGCAGAATGGCTCCTTGCAGGTATTTGAGATGTTAGGCCCCTTTGTTTACTTTCAGACTTGCCCAACTTGTTAGAAATGCTGACAGTCTTTTGAAAAGACACTGGCCACTCAGGTCTATAAATTTTATAGATGTTTAACGAATGTTTAAAGTTCACCTGGGACAGGCTAAAATAAATAGGGGCTCAAGTAAAATAGAGATGTCATAATGTGTGCAACCTACTTGAAGATGATTGTGAGGAATCTTGTTTATGGAACAAGGGAGTACTTTAAAGAAAAACATAGATTCTGCAAGTCATAATTATACATGGTGTATATATTAAATTTTGTATGTTTCTCATCAATTTTGACCTTTCTCTGAGCTGTTTCAGTGTATAATACAAGTGTACAAACAGACTAGAGGAATGGGACTTTTTCCCCAAGAGTGTTCTCTTAGTTTTATCTTGAAACACGTTAGATCTAAGGTTCCTCAACTTCAGAACGAATTTATGAAAGGTAGAAGTCTTTCCTGTGAGCTTTGATCCTGTAAGCCAGCAGTTTTCCTGACTGTTTACTTGATACCAAATTTTAGTAATTACAAAATGTTCTTTCTCTTGTGCTGAATGCATAATGAAGTAAGAGAACTGACATCACAGTGACTATTCAGCTAGATTTTAATTTTTCTTTCCTTCTGTACGTTCTCAGAACCATCCAGCTATTTCTCCAGTCCATGTGGTACTCAAAGGAGGTAGAGGAGATGATGGCCCGAGTGCCATTTGGTAGTTTTCCCCTCATTTTTGCTTTCCAATTCACGTATCCTGGATGGAATATTTCAAAACAACTCCTTGTGCCAAAGAATACAGTAGACTTTCTGAGATTCTCCTGGTCAGTAGTACCAGGCTACTTTTCTTGGGGGACTGTGATCATAATCTATTCAGTTTATAGCATGATTCCCCCCTTATCTGAGCTTGGTCTGCTATGTAGCTCTCTAAATGACAGTTTTCAGTCTTGCTGCGCTCTTACAGAATTTACAGTAACCTGAATACAATTTTAAGTGCTTCGGGAACCAGATGATTAGTCACTTGTCTGTAGATCAGAGTCCTCGTGCTAAGATTTAGAAGAGCCCTTCTGGATACCCTGAAGGAGCTGGAAAATGGGCATCTCTGAGTGGGAAGGATGATGGGGACAGTGTCTGGACAGTGCCTTGGTTCTATCATCTTAGAATAAGCGGTACTCACAAGAAGCACTCCCTTGTTTGAATAGAGGAGAACACTTACAGAGCAAAATGCCTCTGGGTGTAAACCTCATGCATCCTTGAAAAAACCCCCTGAAAACTTAGTGTGTTTGTGCATCTGCCTCATAGCCTCCAAGTAATTTGGGTTTCCAAAACAAGCGTATGCTGTGAGAGTGAATCTGGCACTGACTGATTGGCGACAGAAGACTATTCTACAGTGTCTTACATACATTAGGTATGTTTTTCTCTTAATGTGGTACGCTTTTCTTGGCTAGGCTTCAGATCTTCCACACGTTAATGCTAAGGTAGCATGCTTGAGTGCTGCAGAGTTCACCCTGAGCAAAATGCTACCAGCTTTGCGGGGTCTCAATTTCGTTGATTAAGGAGCTTTCTAGAGTGGTGATTAATCAATGTTGACTTCGAGCTCTGAAAAAAAACTTAGGTGGTGTTCACCATCAGGTTGTTTGGGATCTTTTCTCTGGGGGAGGATCCGTTACTGGCATATTTTGAAGGTACTTGAGAAAGAGAAACCTTCATTAGACTCCAGCAGCACATTTCACATCAGTCCTGTGTCTCTGCTCCTTGAGACTCCCAGCAGGGGAACTCGCCTGCTGAGGTTAACCAGGGTACTGCTCTGGTCTCTTTTGAGCATGGTTTAAAACATTAGGTATCTAATTAGATGGCAGTGATAGCACTGGAAGTGCATAAGCTTGAGTTCCAACACTTTTCCTTTTTTTCTTTTTTTTTTCTTCCCCAAAAGCCACAAGTCTCAACTTCTTGGGGTGGTGAAAAATGGGTAAAAAAACCCCCACAAACCCTGCAAATAGGCTCTGAGAACAATGCAGTCAGTTTGGAATAAGAGGTGAAAGAACTGCCCTGTGAGCAATAGTTTATTTGGACTGGAGGATTGTTCCTCTGTATTCTCAAAAGCAGAGTCAAGAGTACATGTGACTTTGAATTTAACAAGGATTATTGTGTTCTGTCTAGTCCTTTCCTTGCTAGTAAAAAATAACTAACTTCTTTCCTTGTTAGTGATAAATTAATGAAGTTGCAAAGCACAATGTAGACCTTCTGATCTGATCGCCTGCCTGACATGGTCCTTGAAGTCCCCACATTAATCCCATTTTCAACCAGTGTATGTTTTAGGAAAGGCATTCAACTTTGCAGAATTTTGTTTTTCAAGTCATTGTTGGAGAATACTCATCTCCACTGCTAAATACATACTGTGTTTCTAATCCAGGTTTGTCTAATGTCATCTCTTCACCTTTGTTATGCTGTTTGTCTGGTTTTGCTTTTCCTGGTTCCTGACTTGTGAAACTCTTGTAGCTTTAGGGTATTCCTTCTCCCTCCATCTCCCAGCTGATAGCCCTTGACTGGAAAGACAGGAACTGTCAGAAATGACTTTTCTAAACCTCCTTTGGCATGTCGACCAGTCTTTTGTCATGCATTCGGTGTGTCTAATCCTTCCTGTTTCCAGTCTATTGAAAATTAAATGGTTATCACCAACTCCAGTGCATGTGTCAGTTCTTAGTTTTTTTAAAATCTCTTTACCATCATTGTCCCTTATTCTGGATTCTTCTGTACATTCTTGTAAGACAAGTCTTTGCCTCAGTTTTCAGCAGTAGGACCAGTTGTTCCCTGAGTACCCAGACCCCTGAGCTAGAAGACAGGGATGGGGAGCAGAATGAAGCCCCTGTAATCCAAAGGGAAATGGTGAGGGACCTGCTTCAGCACCTGGAGGTGCACAAGTCTATGGGGCCGGATGGGATCCACCCAAGGGTACTGAAGGAGCTGGCGGAAGTGCTCACCGGGCCACTTTGCATCATTTATGAGCAGTCCTGGAGAACCGGGGAGGTCCCAGCTGACTGGAGGTTAGCAAATGTGACACCCATCCACAAGAAGGGCCGGAAGCAGGATCCGGGGAAGTACAGGCCAGTCGGTCTGACCTCGGTGCCTGGGAAGGTCATGGAACAGATCATCCTCAGTGCCATTGCACAGCACTTGCAGGAGAACAGGGTGATCAGGTCCAGCCAGCATAGGTTTGTGAAGCGCAGGTCATGCCTGTCAAACCTGATCTCCTTCTATGA
>VXBH01003957.1:577543-614135 GCA_013400035.1 Rynchops niger | reverse complement strand
AGATGGGGTGCTTAGGGACATGGTTTAGAAGTGGCTTTTGTCAGGGTGGGTTAATGGTTGGACTTGATGATCTTAAAGGTCCCTTCCAACCTCAGCGATTCTATGATTCTACTTTTTCAAATCAAAGTCACAGTTTCCCTTTTCCTAGCAGTCAGGTTCTAAACTGACCTGGCTTGCTAATGATTTACGTATAATAAAACTTTGCCTTGCAGCTCTAGGATATTGCTTGGATTTCTGAAATTCAGGATCCAGCACCCTCAGCTCCCACGCTTTGCCTTTTTGATTGAGTAGTTCTTCCTTGTGTTGTAACAGCTCTTTGTTACCTTGTTTCGTGCTACCATGTTTCTTTCCTCTTTTTTTTTTTTTTTCCTCTTGCTTAGCCTTTCTCTTGGCAGCAGAAGCTTAGCTGCTAGGGCTCTGGTAGGATTGCAGGAGGACTCGTCTGCAGCAGTGTCTTGAATTTCTTTTTCGTTTGCTTTCTCAGTTGAAGGCATTTGAAGTGATGCTTCCAGCCTGTTTTCAGTGTGGTATGCTCATGCACCTGCAACCCTTTGAGGAGCCTGAGTGCCTTTATGCACAGCTGGTTCAGGGGAGACTTCTGCAGTGCTGCCCTACCTGCCCCACTTCTACTCTTAACAAAAGTCTCTTCTAATTGACCTTGGAAGGGATTTGAGGCGGTTTATAGTGCACTGCTTTGTTGTGACAGCAAAGTAGTCAAGAGGACCTGCTGTTTGCTGGGAATAACTGCAAAAACTGCTTACAGCTGTAGCATAATTTGAAGATTTACTAGAACGCAGGTGGTGCTGGCATGCCCCTCTGGGAATGTGTACCTTCCCCCTTTATTTGACCTGCGTTGACATCATCTTGTACTCGTTGCAGGTTTAAACATCATCTCTTTACTCTGAGCTGTGATCATTGAGTGTGTTGCTGCCTCTGCACTTTGCCACAAGAACAAAGTTTATAATTTTTTTTTTAAAGGCACTTTCATGCTATTAAAATCTCAGTATTGTTCTTTTTAGTTTGAATGGCAGTCCTTGAGGTGCTCTGACATTAATGGGAGGAGGTGTAGGTTTTTTCAGTATTGATGGCATGACTGGATAGTGTAACTTACATTAGGGGACAATCTTAGAAATGTAGGAAGTAATTCAATTAGAATAACTGCTTTGGTTGAAACCTTACGCTGCCATTGTTAGGAAGATAGTTAAAATCTCAAACATGTTTGTCCTTTAGGTTTTGTAGCTAATGCCCCATTGGGATGAATGGGAGTAGTTTTGTGACAAAAGTGTTTTTTCCAAGCAGTCTGCAAAACTAAGATAATAGTTTTCAGGTCTTCTTATATATAAAAGTAAGTCTTGTGAAAACAGGAGCTTTAATTTGTTGAGCCAAAGTCATACTTTTTAAAGCAAGTGCCACAAAGCATAGTGTGCAAGAGCTCATACTTTTGATCTTCTGTGACAGAACACACTTTAAAAAAAAAAAACCAAACCAACAATACCAAACAACTCAAATTTTGGTAAAATGGGAGAGTATGTCTTTTTTTTATAGTACAGAAAGCAAAGCTGCTTTTCTGCTTGCGTTATGGGGACGTCTGTAATGCTCTGTTTCATTTATAATGTATTTTCACATAGTACAGCATGCTGAAAATACTGTGACGGTGCGTATGAACCCTAATTGTGCATTGTGAAGTAGCATCTGAGCGGAGCAACTAGTCTGGCCACCTTTAGAGAAGCAGAAAAACTTTACCAAGACTTTGCTTAAATGTTGTTAAAGTCTTTAAAATATGCTAGTATATGTTATATCCTTACAGAGAAGCTTGAATGTGAAATTCAGTCTTGTTAATGGAGGAATAAATCTAGAGTTAAGAGGGAGGATATTTGATGTAAGGCTGTAGTAATGAAGTCTGCTGCCATCCGTTTTTTTTGTAGAACTTGCTGTTTTTGAAGAGCGGTCCTGCCCTATGTGATGCAAACTTCCTAATGGCTCATCTAGAATGACAGAGTTTTCTAGGATGTCGTAGCTCACCCTCGATGCCCGTGCATGGTTTCCTGAGCAGCGGTGGTAGCTCACAACAACACGTTCATAAGCACAGTTGAAAATGATGGAAGGCATGAGATGTAATTAGAAATGGTAAAAGCAGGCTTAAAGAGGTGAAGCTCACCTCTTTAATTTGCAATGGAATTGAAGTTAAACGCTGAGTTACAGTAAATGCAGCATAGAAGGTGAGGATGACTCTTTCATAACACTTGGATGGGTAACACCCGGCTACTTTGGCTATAGGTTTGCAAGTGCTCCTTGTTTGCAGAGCGTTGCAGAGTCTTTCCAGCACTGTTTATCTTGAAACCTTTCTGAAAAAGCATTGCCCGATTGCTTTGGGTTTGCTCTGTATGTTGCTAGGACTATGGTCATCTGAGAGAGCATTTTCTTTTTGGAGGGGAGGGAATCAGAGACCATTTTCTTTAATGAAAATTTAGCAAGCTTTAGAAATAAAGCTGTGCCCTGAAAACAACTTTAATTTCTTTGATTACAGAATGACAGAAAAATTTCTAATTGTACAATAAGAAAAAAAAAAGAAAAAAATTAAGATTGTTCTGTGTACTTACCGGTTTTTGAAGGGTTTGTGTGCAGGAGAAGAATACCTGGTCTCCAGGAGAGGGANGGGTGGGTTGGTTTTCATCTGAAGCTGATTCGATTGGTCATTTTGCCTGCAGGGGGGCTGGTTAGCTCTGATCATGTGGAAAAGAATGCTGGTTTGTTAGGAGCATTTCATTACCCGACACAAGCCCTTAGCAGCCAAGGAGAAATCCTCCAACACTTACATGGAGAAGGGGTGCATTCCCCCTCACCTCCTTAATAAAGATCATTTTTTAGGTTTGTATAATCTTAAAGTTTTACATGAAAGTTGAAAAGGCCAAATTTGCGCTGGAATAGCTGAATGAACAATGTTCCTGTATCGCTGCTGAAAAACACACGCTGTTCTCCGATACTTTCTCCCTAACCACTGTCAACTGCTGTTTGTTTAGGTGAAAAGGGAAAGTCTTGCGTCTCGCTGCTGCTTGTCCAGTGTCACCTCTTCTCATTAGGTCCTGAGCTCCCGAGTGGTGGTGTCAACAGAAAGGTGGGCTGCAGCTAATGGTACAGCCTGTGGTTTCTGGAGGGTTGCTGAACAGTAGCTTAATGCTGGTCAGAAGATGTAGATCTGGCCACTTCTCTTCCATCTCCACAAGTGCTCCTTTGTGAAAATACCGAATTAATCACAGGATTTTGCTAAAGCCTAGGAATGAAACAATGCAGACTAGGTGGGTTGCTCATTCCATACATTAAACGAAACTACTTTCACTTAAGCTACTTTCCCTCTCGCTTATCAAATGAGAAGGGTTATTTAGGGAAGATGTCTTAGCCGAATGAGCGCACAGAGTGGTCAGCATGCTGCACTGCTAAACCGAACTCTGAGGACAGCGTTGCAGTGCGACAGCTTTGTAATGTAGTAGTATTTCACACTTTTTTTTTTTCCCCTTGGTGAGCTGCTGATGCGAGGGCTTTGATCGAATGTCAGATGTAAGAGGATCTGAGAAACAAAGGCTGTGGTTGTTTGCAGGAAAACTACTGAAGGCCTGCTGGGAAAATTATTAATGTAGACTTTCCTGCTTAGGAAACAAAATCCTCCCTCTTTTTTTTTTTTTTCTTCTTTAACCTTCCTCCCAACCCTAAATTGCAAAACATTAATTCTTTGCTTCATTAGCATGGAACATTTTAATACATGTTCAGGCACAGCACTGAAAATTGTGATAGGCCTGGTGTGACCTTCAGAACCAGGGCAAATAATGCAGGGCAAGGGGACTCCCACCACTGTGGCAAGCCTGTAGGCCTGTGTGACTTGCCCTTCACCCTTCCCTCTATACTGCAGCAAAGTTGTGCTTCCACTACAGACAACCTCTTCTATTCACAAGTAGAAATNTTTTTTTACAAGCAGTATTTTCTTACAAACTGTATTTTGTGCTGTAGAAAGTGTATGGTGCCTGGTCACATGTTTTCTAATCTGATTGAACTGAATGGATTGAAAAATCTAACACAATCATACAGCAGATGAAATAGCTACAGTATGTGATTGCAGGTGTTGTTATGGAATTAAACTCTCTTCTTAATTCCTTTGGATTTACCGGTTCACCCATGTTCACGGCAGTGAGTATGAGATAATGGTCAATTTAATGAGAAAATATGGAGTGATATTTTAGTATGTGTTGGAGACCTACCCTTGAGCTTGAGATTTTTATGGAGAGAGAGAAAATGTCAGGCTAGAAATGCGGGTCAGAACTTCTGATTTCTGTCACTTTGGTTCCAAGTGAGTCACTTCACTGTGTGTGTATTCCTGCAGTGTCCCTAGCAGGGTAGGTACTGTCCTCATGAGAAGGTAGTCCGTCTTTAGAAACATTGTCTTAAGGCCGTTGGTTTTATTCTTCTGTAAAATGTGCTACAAAATTACACATCAAAGTTATTTGACTTCCTTTAAAAACACTAGCTGCAGAGGTTTTCGTTTTTTATCCTCTTCTTGAGGAAGTGTGTAGCATGCAGGAGAAAGAGTGAGTCAAAGCACTTAACAGACTCTCCTGGGTTTTCCCCTCTTTAGAGGAAACAGTATTGCTGTCAGTCATGGCTTTCCTGCTTATTCTCCCCAAACAGCGAGCAAGTCATAGGAAATGTGGGCTAACAGCATGGAGAACAGAAGTTATTTGCCATTTTGTTAGTAAGTCCTCTTCATAAATGTGTTGCCAGGGGGCTATGTCCCAGAATCCCAGTCTTATTCTTGTGGTTAGTCCCCCTTCAGCCCAGTGTTGCACAGCTGTGGGCTTTTTTGGCTGGATACCGCTAGGCTCTATCTGAAGTTTTCTGTAAACACCATTGCTGGCTTTGTGACAGACTTGAACAGAGGTGCCCTTTTACTGCTCCCTCTCTTCAGGAAGTCCAGTCAATTAGTCCAAGGCAAAACCGTAGATTGTGTTCTAGTGGCCAAATACTGACTCGCTGACCTAAGTCATCTCAGCTGAAATGAGTGTTCTCAAATCTAGGAACAGTTTGCAGAGACAATATGCTGGGACTTTGGAAGTCGTGAATTTAGATGTAAGCTGCAGGAATGTTCCTGTATATACAGTTTTGTCATGGTCTTTCTGTCACTTGGGTGGCTTGATTTTTATGATCCTTAACCTGTGACCAGTTTGTAGTTGAACAGAACTAGTTTCTTGGCTGGTCTGTCTAATGTTCAGGATCATCTAGTGCCCGATCTGTTTTGATGTACCTTACTGTCTTTAAATATTGCTTGCTATGATATTCTAGTACCAGAAACCTTAAATATGCATTTTCTCTCTTGATTCCACTGAAGTGTGGCCACCTGATGTGACACACTGGAGTGCTGCTGTGTTTAGAAAGGTTTCAGAATCACAGGTGATACATACCATTGTCAGGTGAATATAATATGGACCCCTTATAACCAGTTCTTTTCTTGTTTCTTAGCTTTCTAATGCTGTAGAAATTAAAATCAGAGGAGAGGCAGGATCCTCCTTGTGTCTGATCTTGGCAAACAGCATTTGATGTTTTGTCACCTCTGTAGAGACGTGTGTTTTTAAACCCCACAGCAGCAAATGGGGATGTCTTTTCTGCAAGTTCAGAATACAAACCCTGACTTAGTTGTTCAGTTCTTGGGAGCAAAAGCAGCTGTCTGAAGCAGAAAGAAAACCAGAGTTGCCTTGGGTATGCCTCTAGCATGTATATATCTGCAGAGGGGCTAAGAACACATGGATGTTCAGTGGCAAAGTAGACTGCGTGATATTCTTTAGGTAACTTTTCTTTCCCAAATGTTTTTGGAAAGCAGAACCAAGCCTGATAGCTTCTCAGTGTTAAAGAGCAGCCTCCAGAATCTTAGCTGAACTTAATAGCAATGGAAAGAAATAACTTTTTTTTTCCTTAATTGGTAGAGTCTAAAAATCTCTCCAATTAATGTTACTGAATGAGCGTCAGCTAATAGCTGTGAATTTTGATGAAAAGAATACATACATCTCTAAAAAGAAGATTTTTCTAGTCTCAAAATAGCAAATTGAGTAACTTTTTTTTCTGTCAGTAACTATTTTAGGGAGGAAAAACGAGTGTCTTGTGCTGCAGAATAAAAAAAAAATACGTTTTTTCTTCTTTCTTATAGCATTTTAGAAGTTTAGAAAAAGTAAAGCCCATTCCTTATTGTCTGGGTCTTAGGCTCATCTGGCCTGCTGGATTGCAGCTCTGTCCCGGGCCACTGTCTCTGTAGCTAGCTCTCTTACCTAGTTTTCTACAATGCGAAGCCCATCCCAGGAGTGATACTGAGAAGCTTCGCTGCACTTTCTGTTACATTCTTCTACATGATGTTTTTCAGAGGCCTAAATTAAAAAAAAAAAAAAAAAGCCACACCAATCTGTATTTCCCAGACTTAGATTTTTCTGTCTAACTTGTTGTCTTCCTTTATTTTCTGTGACGCGTGGGAAAACAGAATGTTGTTGACCTTCATCTGCAAGGATTTATCCATTCCAGATAAGTAAATTTGCCAACATTGCACCTATCAAATAAGGGGAGTTGAGTGTCTCCAGCAATTTGGAGACAGTATTACCAGAGACTTCCTGAAAATAGGCTGTTTTAAATAAATTTCTTGTTCTCAAGGCCCAGCAAATGCAGAAGTGGTCTTTAGCCAGATGTCCCTTTAATGAAGTAAATGTGTATGTGGGTTATTTTAGGCTTCAGAGCTGAGATTTGCCTGTTGATACTGATTGATGGACTTTAAATTAGCCAATATGCTTTAGCTTTTTCTTTATTATAGAAACAATGTAGGAGGAAGGCATCCAGTTACCTTTCTGAGGTCCTCAAGTAATTGCTTGTAGTCATGCAATTAGTCATCGGGGCAGAAGAACTCTTGCATCTCACGTTGTGGTGTTTCCTGCCTCTCCTGTCTACTTGACAGGTCAACAGTCCCTCTGTTTGGAAAATTCTTGGAGCAACTTGTTCCTGTCACAGTAGTAAAAGGTTTTCATATGAACGTGGAGCATGGGAAACTGGAAACATCTTGAATTTTGTACTCTGGATTCCACCTGTATTTTCTCTTTATAGTCCATCCCTGAAACAATATACTGTGGTAAATCTTGAGCTGGAGAAAGAAAAAGGTGGTCTTTTTTTTTTTTTTTGTTTTTCACCAGTGTTTTGAGGTGGTGGAGTAGGGATGTTGGTTTTTCTCCAAGACATATGCAAAGTCCAAAGACAGTGTGTGTTTCCTGTCTCCAGAGTGCAGTATCTCTACGTCGGAAGAATTTCTGAGTTCTAAACAGAGGTTTGATAAGCTCTAGGGCTTCACGTACTGTTTCCTCATTTTTTCATTAACTGAAAAAGCTGCATGACATGAAGAAAAGGGAGTGCGATCTCCTAATCTGCCCTAAACAAAATTCTTAAAAATGTCCCTTTCCACCCCAGGAATCTTAGCACATAGTCAAGCTTTCTTTTGTTTTTCCTGTCTAAGCAAGCAGGCATACTGTACAATCTTCATCAAAATATCATCTTATACTTTTGTATTTTCAGACTCTAAGAAGGAAAATTAAGTATACCTTTCTTTAGTACTTGAATACTCTTTTATTTTTTTTATAGATAATCACATGATTTCAGCTTACTGTGGGTTAATAGTATTAGTGAAGAAGTGGCATCACCATGGTTCCTGTGTGAATTCTGGTGCTACGCAGCTGAACATATTTAAAGAAATGCCCAGTCCCGAAGTCCTGATGCTAGTAGTGCTTGCGGTGGTGTGTCCTCATCCTGAGTCGATAGGCAAAGCAGTGTGTGTGTCTAACCTGAGCTACTGGTGTATAATGTGGATTCTTTTTACAAAAATATTTGTGACCATGTTGCTCTTCATTAAGTACTTAAGGATTTTACATACTTAGTAGTTTCTCCTAACCTTCTGGTAGACTCATCCTTGAGTTCGAGCATAGTTGCTTCTAACGCTTGATGTCCTGACCTTGGCTCTCCAGAAGATGGATTCACAGGATGATGTTGACACTAGGGCGTTTTTCTTGTTTAATCCTACTTTAAATTTCAGTCTCTCCTAAAACACTGCAAGAAATGCTGTACATCCTATTGGATTAAATGTATAGATCTCATATTCTTTTTATTGCAGAAGTAGCAAATAGGTTTATATAAAATGTGTAATGTTTATCACTTCTTGTATTCCCATTTTCCTTTAACATGAGACTTTTCACGCTACAGCAGTTCATTCTTTCTCTCTGTACGCTTTGGCTTCTTTCCTTTTTATGCTTTCCTCTGCCTCTTAAACTGTCAGCTTTTCCTCCTCTGTCTTTCCTATCCATGTCATCATTTCTTGTATGCTTTGCTTTCTTCTGGTTTTGTTTTTTGCCCCCTCACTTCTTTCCATCTCAGGGTACATAGGGACGTGGAGGGATTTCCTAAATCTGTCTGGCGTATGTTTCCTTCCATGAACTTCTGTTCTTCTCCTAGGTTCCTGTCACCACTTACCTCTGGTGCGATTTTGCCTCTAAGGGAGCGAGATTTTGACCCATTTGTTTCCAGGTTCCTAAAGACGGGACACATGTTCACGGGCATGTGTTTTCTTTGCAGTGAGACCAAACTTTGAAGAAGGTGGGACAGCAACAACGGGGAGGAAGCATGAGTTTATACGCTCTGAGAGCGAGAATTGGCGCATCTTCAGGGAGGAACAAAATGGGGAAGATGATGATGGAGGCTGGAGACTGGCTGGGTCACGGAGGGATGGTGAGAGGTGGCGTCCTCACAGTCCAGGTGAGAGATCTGGAGAGAAATGCAGCCATGCTTATAGGGAAAGGGCTTGGGGAAAGCAGGGGAAGGGGAGGTGGCATAAAGTTTGGGACAAAAATAGGTAACGTTCATGCTGTTTTGGCATACATGGTGTTCTTGGTCACAAAATGATTAGTACCAAGGTTTTGTGCCTTTGGTGTTTTTTTTTTTTTTTAATGCCTTCAATACCCTAACATATTTCAGTGAACAGTATGTTTCAGGTGTGTGCTTTTGTTTGTGTTGTGCTCCAGGTGTGTTTGTGCCTGGTAAAATCAAGGGGTTTTTTAATAGTAAAAAAACTTTACTCTGTGATGCAGAGAGGAGTGCAGTTACCCACAACAGGTAGCATATCTAAGGCCGGGGAGTCGTGCTGACACCAAACCATTCAGATTGTTTGCCTCTTTCTAGTTTTCCAAATGTGTTTGCAATGCCAAGAGGCATCCTTGGAAAATCTCAAAATACCTTGCTCTATGCATCTTGTAGTTAGCTCCAGGATGTCTTTGTCTCGCTAAATTTCAGGCATCTGGTTGGTGTTACTCTGCCCTTTCCTGGCCTGACAAACTCAGTCTCCTTCACTTGCTTTCCAGCATTGCATTGCCAGAGCCGCAGCAGAAGTACAAAGCGGAGCTTGTTATTTGAGTATTATGGCTGAAACTTACAACTTTTTTCCTTCTAATTGGAAAAGATCTAGGCAGTCATACCTGCTGTGGGATCTTGGTTTTGGGTATCTTTTGGCTGCAGAAGGCTTCCGGGGAACCAAGAGAGGGTTGTGGTTCTTCTACTGTTACACCTTCAATAGGGAAGCAAAGGAGGTATAGGACATTTTTGGGGCGGAAGTGACAACTTTTTTTAATTGAAGAAAAGTCCCTCTTGCTCTTACGGTGGGTTCGGCACTGTTCTCAACATTCCAAAGGACTTTCAGTGCTGTAATGGTGGTGAGCAACCATAACCTCTGTTCCTGACCCTCTCCTAACCTCCTCACAGCTGGGTATCACTCTGCCCTCAAACAGCTGTTAGCTTGTACTAAACTTTAGCAGTGAGTTGGAGGCCAGGCTTACTATCAGATGTTTTCTATTTAGAGCAGGGTTAAGGGGCGAATTTTGAAGAATGTAATTTTATTTTCCCCAGTGTTTGGTCACGACTACTCATTAGACACTGCGGCTTTGTAATATAGTTCAGATGACATCAGCTTGGCTATGATAGGACCTCATGATGGTCAGATGGGGTCTGATACTCAGGAGTGGAGTGTTTTGGGAGTACAAGCCTGCATGCTTTAGCTTAAAAGGAAGCATAGACCTCAAAGTTCAGAAGTTCATTCATGTCTTGAACTTATTTGGAAGATGTCCTGAGGAAGGTTTTGAAAAATTCTTCTTATTTCCATGATATTGCTGCTTTGAATTTTTGCTGTAGTAGACAACTAACTTAACTTCACTTACAAGTTAGTTTTATCAGGTATAATAAAAAGCCTGTTCTAAGAATTCTGTGAATCTGCAGAGAAGTTGCTAGTTTGGAGACAGACTGAATTGACAGCTGTAGTGTGCTAGTCCCTCAGCTTTGGTCAGAGCTGCATTGGAATCCTCCTGTTAGTAGTAGCCACAGGACCATCAAAACAGTTTAAATCGCATTCTTGCTTTAAACAATGAGTTTAACTCAAATCGGCGTGGCTTACACTGCTTCTTTGTACTTATTCTGCTGTTAGGTAATAGTACTAATCATGTGTCCTGCTAAAAATAGAGAAATATCTTCAGAGTACTGTCGTCACTTGTTTAGCTGGACCTTCCTTTGAGTTGACTCCGCATGCTCCCTACTAGCTTGTATGCTGCTTGCTTTTTTTCTTTTGGGTGAGAGCAGTTTAGAAGAATGTAGCAGTTGTCAGGCTTGAGTTTAGCATCCTCTGTTGTTAAGCAAAGACTACTGCGAATTCCTGCAGACCGTTGGTTTTCTAGCTTTTCAGTTCCTCATGCTCCTTCAGCTGTGCTTACTGCAGGATGGCTGACCTAAATCTGCTCATTTTATGCTTTTTAATGGGCACCGGGGATGAAGAGGATGGACTGCGGCTACTGAAATGGTCTTGTGCCCTTAAGTATAGCTTCCCAGATTCTGTGGTCTGTTTTATGGTAGCTAAAGTTAACTCCCTTGACATAGCTGAAGGGATCTGTCATGTGTCCATGCTGCATTTCAAACTGTACTCTCGCATGGCTGTGCCTCACAGGAAGTGAGGGATCTTCTGAGTACTGGTGGTAAAGTGAAGAAGCAAGTCCATCAGGCTTCTCCTTAAAATAGATGACCCTAATGCATTTTTCCTTCTACTACTTACTTCAGAAGGATGTAAACTTGTCTGGTTTTGCAGCATGCAAAATTGGGATTATATAACAAAGCTTTTCCAGTCAGAGTTCATAGGGGTTTCTACTTTTTCTACTACTGTCTGTGCACTAGGACTTGAAGTCTGATGAGAAGGCATCTTCCTTGGCTTATACAATGGAAAAATTGTTAATGTGGTACCGCCGCTACTGTAGATGTGAAATAGGATCTTTAGACTGGGTGGAGTTACTTGTAAGAAGAATGTGACCATATCTTTAAATTCACTGGCTGCTTCAAAGTTCTCTTGACTTTTACTTTTTTTTTAATTTTTTGTAAGCCATCTTTTTTAATGGTTTAATGGCTGCTTACCTAAGAAGCCCCTTCTTTCTGTTGTGCCAGTTCTTGCATTCATACAATGATTGCCCTTTACATTTCCAGAGCAAGTCTGTTCTCTGATACGTACACAAACCTTTTTTGGTCCCCAAACTAGTGAATGATGTATACTTGTTTTTGGTTTTGGGGTTTTTTTTTGTTACCAAGTCATCCTTAAGCAATAGGAATCATGTCGTCTTGCCTAAAATTTCTTTGATATGATTTTTTTTTTTTTGGTCTTTGCTTCACCTGCTCTATGAAGGATTTTCTTGGTTGCTGCTTTTTTTGAAAAAGTTTTTAAATTTGTCTTGGTTCACTCTGCTTTCAGAAGCAACTGCTATGAATCAAGTAGACTTTTTTTCTTTGGTCATTGTGCTTTGGGCTTCTTGAATATCTTAAAGCAGCTTAAGTACATCTTGCTCTAAAATTGAGCACAATAAAAATGAGTGTCATGTACAGTATATGCCAACAAAGTATGTGTACTATTCCTTTGTCTTTTTTTTTTAATATTTGGTATCATTTGGTTTAGTGTTTAGTATTGTTTTAGTATACATTAGAAGTTTCTTTACTGAAATAGAGAATATAACTTTTAAGAGATAAATAGCTATTAATAATTGAGACTAAAGTGTACTTGAATTTCCTGAAGCATATTCCTTTTTCACCTATAATGTCACTATAAATAGCAAGTGGTAAATTTAGCTTAAAATTATTTCTTTTAAACTTGGAATCTTGATCCTCTAACTGGTGCCTAAAGATACTACAGGACTGAATTTAAAGCTATGTTTGTGTCCCAACTGTGGTTAAAAAACTTTAGGTAAGAATTTAGATTTACCTTTACTTTGGCTTGCTTTAAAGCTTGACAACCCTGTACTTCGCACCTGAGTTGCTTACTGTATTCTAACGAGGCTTTTATAATCTTTTGTTGTAACTAAGAAACAAGGGCATGTGTTTGCTCCACTTACCTCTTCTTTTTGCCTGTCCACCTAGCTCTGGAAATGGGTGGGATATAAAAGGAGGTTGTGTGACTAAATCTTTGCAAGCAGACTACATGGTAAACAAAAATCTTAATTAGAATTTTGAAGATACTTGGAAGTAAGAAAGCGCTTAGAATTCACCTTCAAAAGCCATGTTTGAGTCCCACTGTGGAGATCCCGTGCTGCTGGTGTAGGCATGTGAGCTGTGTAAAAATAATCGAGCATCTCCTCAGTGCGCGGTCTCAAGATGGGCCATTTATGGCTGCACAGAAAGTTCTGAATACCCGGGTTTCCTCCTCTGTACAAAAGAGAGCTGAAGAAGAGATGCTTGAATCTTTGCAAGCTCCAGGATAGCAAACAGGCAGAGATATTAATTTGTTTGGAGGATAGGGCATTACCAGGTTTATTTGCAAATAAGCACATGTGGTATAGCGAAGGCCTCGTCAAAGTCTAGCCTTTTGTGCTTCCTTGATAAAATATAATCATAGAATGGTTTGGGTTGGAAGGGACCTTAAAGATCATCTTGTAACAATCTTAAAGGTCATAGTGTTTCTAGGAGTTTCGTTTTACACTCCCTGTATTTGTGAAACAAAGGTGGATTTTTTGCATGGTTAATATTAATACTTAAGGTATGAGGGTTGATGCGGAAACATTCCTCATCTGTATGAAGCAAACGGAACAGAGGACAGTGTTTCTCCTCTTTACTGTGATTTTCTTGGTAGCCATTTGATAAGCATTGAGACTGCACCGATTGCACAAATTCTGAGATGAAAAAAAAAAAAGAATTTTTTTCTCTCTAGGCACAACCACTGCTAAAAGCACTAAAATCTGGATTGCTTTCACTTTTGCTTTGCACCTTTTTGGTAAAGACAGCTTCTCTTGGCTGGAAAGCTGATAACAATCCTTTCACTCCCAACTTGTTTTCCATAGCAGCAAGTTCTTGACAGTTTAAATAGCATTATTGCAGTCAGAGGATTTTAAGCTTGGTTGAATGAAGATGTCTTTGAATAGATTAGAATGAAAAGTAAAATAAATTTTTTGCTTGACTTGGGAAAGTTTTCCCTCTTCTTATCATCATTCCAAGTTTTGGTATTCCATGTGTAGAAAATTACCATTCAAGAGACTTAACGGTCCTTTCAAAGGTATTTGAACAGCCATCAGTCTGTTTTCCATGTACATGCACAAAACGGTCTTTGAGCCCTTTCCTCCAAGGGAACAGGCCTAGGTGGTTTGTTCAGGATGTATGTTTTGCAGATTGCCTAAAAGAAAATACAAAATCTTATACAAATAAAGATGCCAGTGAAGACTTAAGTCAATGATGGCTAGTAATTTCAATCAGCGTCTAATGTTGCTTGCCTTATTTTGATGCTCAGCGTGTTTTAGATTACGTAGCCCAGCTTTCTTAGCCTTACGTGTTTTTTTTTAATGCTCATAATACAATTTATGATGTGGGGATATACAGTGGCCAATATTTGAGAGTCTCCTGCTTAATGGTAAGATACTCCTTTTCTTTTCCCTCGTCCTTTTAAGATGCCTGTTCATAGGCGGACTGTACCCTGTGGGGGCTTTCTGAATTTCTGTCACTGTCTCATCCCTTCACCCTTCCAAGTAAGCTACTACCCCTGGGACTGTCTTGTAAAGTTACTTTCCCCCCGCCTTAGACGGCCCTCGTTCTGCAGGCTGGCGAGAACACATGGAGCGACGGCGGAGGTTTGAATTTGATTTCCGGGAACGAGATGATGAACGGGGTTATCGACGAGTACGATGTGGGAGTGGCAGCATGGATGATGACAGAGACAGTCTTCCTGAGTGGTGCTTAGAAGATGCGGAAGAAGAAATGGGAACATTTGACTCCTCTGGAGCGTTTCTCTCTTTAAAGGTGAAAAGCTGTCTTGGGCCCTTTGTTTGCTTTGAGCAAATGTCCTGTTACGTCGGGTGCATTATGGATGATTATGTTGACTTTGTAGAAGGTGCAGAAGGAGCCAATCCCTGAGGAACAGGAGATGGACTTCCGACCTGTGGAGGAAGGGGAAGAAAGATCCGACTCTGAAGGGAGCCACAATGAAGAAGCCAAAGATCACGAAAAGACCACCAAGAAAGAGGGGGAGAAAACAGATAGAATAGTGGCAGGTAAGGTGGAGTTCTCATGCATCTGTTCTGTGCTGCAGTGTGGAATTTACATTAATTCAGTTACGTAGAACCATGCAATGTTACAGAAGCAGTGGAAGAAGCAGTCCAAACATCTTCACCGGCTGCCAGGTCAGATACCCCACCGAAATCCCAGCCTCCAGACCCGCTGCAGACGAGCCTTTTTGAAAGAAAGGAAGAGTCTGTGCCAGAAAGAACAGAAAAAACAGAAGATAAGGAGAATCGAACAGAGAATACACCGCCAGCCAAAATGTCGAACAGAGGGGAAGGTAATAAACTTGATAGATAAATTTAGTAAGTTTCCATTACTCATTGTGATTAGTCTTGGTCTCTTTTAAGAGGCGAGGAGTGGATTATGGTGATGAAAAGCTGGAATTCACCAGCTGGTCTTATAAATACAAGATTTGTTGCATGTGCTGTCTCAAATGCTTGCAGTTCACTGGTACTTTGCATTGCAGCGCAATTTAGAGAACCACAAGCTAGTTGTGGAGGTGTCTCATGTGGCAGAGCTGTTCAGTCTGGAAGAGTGTGTATGGCCAGGGAATGGGATATGCTGAAACGTGCTGAGTTCTGCCCTGTTAGAACTAAAGTGTTCATTCCTCGAAGTTCCGTTGGGTGCCTGTGCTGTAAACAGTACCAATATGCAGTCATACATACAGAAGATCTGAAATTACTTTTGCTTTGCTGCTAATTTTGAGCTGTTGAATGTTTTCTGCGGTGAAATTCTTAAAAGTAATTTTCATTTATTTTCATGTTAAAGATAACTAATTTTAACATTTTTCTGTAGATTTGGCTTCTGTTGCTCAACCTTTGCCACAGATTTCTGCAGACACAGCTTCTCCTGCTCATCTTTCTCCTCCTGTTTCCAATTCAAATCCGGCTCTGCGGCCAGTTCAGACACCTGTCACAGCTGCTCCAGGCATGGGCAACATTCCCACTGACCCAGATGATGAAGAGGGCCTCAAACACCTAGAGCAGGTAAAATTTCTCAAGTTCCTTTGTTGTTGACAATGGTGAGGCTGGAGGAATGCGGAATACAAAAAATCTGTGAAGCCCACAAAACCACCAGAAATGCAGCTGAAACTTTACCCTCCACAGTGTATACTGAAAGCTACTTTTCTTCCCTCCATTATTTTTCTGGAGAATAATGCAAGCCCCTGTAGTATTTTTATGAATAAGGGTACTATACCCAGTGTTAAAGAGCTACAGATCCTATTGCTTATGACTGCTGTCAAGTAGCCTTGGCATTTGCCTTGAGAAACCATAAAACAGTGTGCCCAATATGTTTAAACACAACAAGCAAAGCAAAAAAAAAAAACAAACCCCAACATAGGTAAACAAAGCGCAGACTGTGTTCATGAATGTCCAGTAACAGCTGGGATATAGAGCATTTTTCAGGCTAGCACTCCCATAGCTGTCACCATGGTATCGCCTTGATACTGCGTGGGACCTTCTTGGCAAGTTGTTTTAAAGCTTTACCTAGGCAGGTGAACTGTGCTTATTTGTGATTCCGGCAAAATGACGGGCTGAGCTCAGGGTTGGTGGTGCAGTTACGCTAGTCCTGGAGTTGCCTGTAATTCCCTGTACACTCTTAAGCACTGCATAGTAGAAGGTGGTTGTATTTGGCGTGCTCATTTTCAAATCTGTAAGCACACATCTAACTCCTGTATTCCTTGCTGGTTTTGATGTCTCCCGCAGCAAGCGGAGAAAATGGTGGCGTACCTGCAGGACAGTGCCCTTGATGATGAAAGACTAGCAGCAAAAATTCAAGAGCACAGAGCAAAGGGTTCCTCTATGCCATTGTTCCATGAAGCCATGCAGAAATGGTACTACAAAGATCCACAAGGAGAAATTCAGGGTAGGTCTGTGCCCTTTACGCTTCCTCTTTTGTTTCACAGAAGGAAATTATTCACAAGATTACCACCAACAGATACTGATGCTTGTTTTTACAAAAGCAACACAGGGAATTTACCATTCTAGAATCAGGTTTTGAAAATAGATCATCTACTCATCACTGCCCCCACCAGCTCAGTGTGTCTAATGTCCAGGATTAGACTTTGTCATGGCTAAGCTTTGTCATCACTTCGTGTTTCTGTGAATTGAGGTTAGACTAAAACCTGTTTTTCATGCCAGTAGTTACTCAGATTTCCAGACAATGGTGGAAACAAAAGAAGAATGCGACCATTTAGTAGCTTTTGAAGTAGCTTTCTTTTTTGAAGAAGCTTTTCAAGAAGCTTTTTTAGTAGCATTTGAAGAATGCATGAGAAACATTGAAATCGGTTTTCCAGTCTCAGCCTGAAGATATTGAGTATTCAGGGAAGGGTCAGTTGTTTAGAATGTAGAGCAAAGAGAAAGCCACTTTTTCCCAAGCCAGTGCTCGCTCACGCATAATCTCAGTTCAGATTGCACTTGCAGCCGGTGCATTATCAGTTCATACAATATGAACTGTGTCATGCTTGCAGTTTTCACTTAAGAATACCTCGGTGGTTTGTTTTTTTTTTTTACAGAAGTTGGAACAGGCCTTTGGAATAGGTACTTGCATCTTTGCTTTCAGAAGGTGCTTTTCTTTTCGAGGTCTCTGGGCTGTGTTCTAGTAGCTGCTTAGCTGCCTCCCAAAAATGCAGTTAAGCAGGGAGTTCTTTACTTGCTGTACTTTGCTAATACTGTTTAGTGTGAATGGCTGTCAACTCTAGATAGGATCTGTGGGGGGTTTATTCGTGGGATCTGTGCCAGTTTCTCCTCCGCAGGTATTACTTATTTTTAGGGTTTTCTTCTTGCCCCTTTAAGTTTGAAGGATGCTAACCTTAAAGTGGATTTTATGTGCTCAGTGTGCTTCAAACTGGATGTTGGTTGTTGCTGAGTGTTTATTGTTTGGTGATGATCTGACAGTGTTTCACTGCAGTACTTCTTTGAATGTGACCTCCAAAAGTAAACACTCCCATGTATTTTTTTCCTGGGATACCTCTTGTGATTTCATGTTCTCTGGGAGGAATTACCTTCTAAAGATACTTTTACAGAGATGGCAAGAATTGCTGAACATTCTTACTTTTCAGAAGATATTTTTGCAAAACTTGTATTTACATGGTTCTTACTCTGAATAACCTTTTTTTTTTTTAATATTGACTGCGTCCATTTGGATGTGTGAAAATTAATATAGGAATCACCCTTTGGAGACAGTGACCAAAATCTTTCTCAGGAAAAAGAGGAAGAGAAGAATTGTCCCTTTTTGGGGTAGGGGGGGAAGAGAAACTGGTTTCCTCGTTACCTTAAAAAAATGTAATCTTACACTCAGAGGTGAATCTGTTCGTCTGCTAAGTTCCAGACGCAAAACTTCTATAAAAGATATGAATTCCTCTGATTGGAAGGCAAGAGTTGAAACAGGGTAAGATTGTTGAATTAGCTGTGCAATATATGTGGGGAAAGTAGAGGTGGTGCTTTTAGCACTGTAAGCTCGTGGATGCTGCTTAGGTCCAAACTGTGAGTTTTGCAACTGGTGTCAGCCCCATGCTGAGCCCGAGGTGTAGTGAGCTTTGCCAGAAGGCGGGACGTGTATTAGCTGGGCCAAGCTCCACACCACTGTGGCTGCTTGGAGTTTATCTCCGAGCTGACTCGTCTCCCTCCAACGCATGGTAAAAGCAGTCACACGCTTTTCAGAGAAGACTCTCTGGGGGAATGCTGTAGCCACTGCATAGATATGTGCGTTGACGCTCCAGCCTTGAATGTACCGTCTGTCCAGACAAGTGGATGAGACGGATGGGAACGCGAGGAACTGCCTCCCTTTAATGAGCACCATGCTCTTTGTTTCCTGTATGCTCAACTTGGCCTTACTTCCCCTTCCCCCCATATGTATTGGTTGGTGTTATTTCAGGTCCTTTCAGCAATCAGGAGATGGCAGAGTGGTTCCAGGCCGGATACTTCACTATGTCGCTGTTGGTCAAGAGAGCCTGTGATGAGACTTTCCAGCCGCTGGGAGATATCATGAAAATGTGGGGCAGGGTTCCCTTCACTCCAGGTCCAGCACCGCTTCCACATCTGGTAATTATGTGACAGTTACAGTATTCAAACAGTCTTGTAACAAATGGAAATTGAACTATTTTTGAGTCAGCTGCTCCGTCTTGGAGTTCCAGGTGCTCCAAGCACCAAAGTTGCACCTTCTGTTAAATTACCTTTTTTCAGAAGAGAAAAGGCACTTAGTTTAAAAATGTTTGGTTTGCCATGTCTGTTGCTGGAAGGCTTGATCCTGTGATGTGTATTTCACAGTCACTGTACTACAAGCTTTGTAAATATTGATCTCTGTCTCCATATTTTTCTATTTTCTTTGTTGTTTCAGTTCAGAATCCAACTTCTACATTGCTTGCATTTTGCAGTATGCTGCTAGTGTTGTTATATGTTATTAAAACAGAATGGTTTATTTCTAAACACAGGGCGAGCTGGACCAAGAGCGGCTGACTAGACAGCAAGAGCTGGCCCTGATCCAAATGCAGCACCTCCAGTATCAGCATCTTTTAATACAGTAAGACTGCCAGTCCCAGGGATCTTCCAGTGCCTGTGTTCTGCTCTGCCTTTTAATCATCTGGGTTCAGCTTCTTGTCACAGTTTCCTTGGGCAGCTGGGGCTGGGAGTGCTTCACCTCCAGCAGCAATAGTCTGTGTCCCCAGACACCAGAGGCTCGATAGCCTACAGGGTTAGGACAGAGTGTGGGTACCTCAGGCACGCTTTTCAGAGTCTGGTTTGGTGTCATGTGTAGCTGCTTCGGTGAGACCTACTCTACGGGTAGCTGTTATGGCCAAACTGAATCCCAGCTGTCCTTGTAATGCAGTTCAGGCGTTTTGGAGTCAGGGGAAGACTTACATGTCTTTCAAACTGGAGATGGAGAGGGCAGAACTTACTTTTGGCCTGCTTGCTCAGCTTTTTGAAGGTCAGTGGAAGGTAACAGTTGGAGAAAGCGGTTTGTCATCCATTTTTGCCCAAGTTCACAGTTCAGTTCTGGCGAGTTCCTGACCGCTTGCTTTGTAGGAGCTTGGAGGAAGATAAGCAATCAGCTAGACTACTTGTTTGTGGGGTCCTGAAAGCATGTGCCATGAGTGTGATTTTTGGATACTGATTGTTAGCTTATGATTTGTTAAGGCAAGAGCCTGCCCCTGTCCTAGGGGATGCCTTGACATACTGGGGAAGAGATTGATCTGTATAGGTGGACAGTCATCAAAGCCAAATTAGTTGGAACGATCTGTATGTAATTTATAGAGACAGGGAAGTAGTGTCGTACAGCTTACAAGAGCAACATTGGACAGCAATAACCAGTTGACATAGTTAAGGGCGAAGAGAAATGTGGTTGTGCTTATGTGGGCCAATTTGTTGTATTATTGTATTTTTATTCTTTGCAAGGCCCCATCCTGTGGTTTCCTCTAGTATTTAGCACATACATTATATAGGTCAGTGGGCATTAGTCCTGGAGAATGAATCAGTAGGCAACTTCTGCAACTTGGGCATTATATAAATAAACAAGTGAACAAATACCAGTCATTCTCTGCTTCTCTTTTGAAGACAACAATATGCACAGGTGCTGGCTCAGCAGCAAAAGGCCGCCCTCTCATCCCAGCAGCAGCAGCAGCTCGCTATTCTCTTGCAGCAGTTCCAGGCCCTGAAGATGAGGTGAGTTAGCCCAGACTTGAGCTGAATACCATTCTTCCTCTACTATGACTTGTATATAATGATAGTCTTGTCAGCGGTACGCCCTATTCAAGCTTGCTGATGTTTGAGCATTATATATTTTAAAGATTGTGTGGATATGAAACAGTTGCGGGATGTCGAATACTTCTTTATGTATGCAGCCTTCACTTCAGAGAATGTTTATGAAAACGAGGAGGAGAACCTTGTAGTTGAAATGATACCTTTTGGGCAGATGTGTTGTGCTGGTAACAGAAAGACTGTGCCGATGGTGTTCCACAATACTAGATGCTTGTTCCTCAAACTAGCCTTTAAGCAGCAAATGCAAGCCTGTAGCAGTATCTGCCTTAGCTCCTGGCTTGGCAGCAGGGATGAGATGAGCAAGAACTCTGCAAACAAGTAGTATTGTCCACATCGTATTTTTGTTTTAAATAGAGGTGTGGAAGGAAAGGAGTGTGTTACAAGTTACTGAATCTCATGCGTGTTCAGAGCGCTCTTCTCCCTGGAAGTGGCATGTTGACTCTTCCTGTTGGTATTGCAGAATATCTGAACAGAACATGATGCCACCTGTTACAAGGTCTGTGTCAGTGCCGGACACTGGCTCAATATGGGAACTTCAGTCAGCTTCACAGCCCACAGGTAAGATGCTTAGCACCTGTCGGATACGTTGAGAGAAGTTCATGGACTAAAAGGCAGCCGCTTTGAGACGATTGCTCCTTTTTTGTTACTAGGGGAAACTATTTCCCTATCAGTATGTTTGACTGCTGTAAGCTACTATGCCTTGCAGTTTAAATTTGAGAGCTGTGAGGAATATGGTCATTTTTCCTATGGTTAGACTAAGCCTTGATCCAGAGGGATTGAATGTTATGTTATAAAGGTGTTCTGCTCTGATGGGAGTAGTTTGAATAGCTGGTTCACGTGTGGAATTTTGTAGGAAACCCAGCCTTGCTTCAGTAATGGACAAGCCTCGTTCTACAGGAAGATAAAGTGGCCATCTACTGACTAAGACTAATGTATCGTCATGCTTTTAGTTCATAAAATGTAGTAACTGTGTACACAAGACTTTCCCCTTTCAGTTTTTTTTTGTTGATGTGCTTATTTTTGCTTGTCAATGTTTGTTTTCTTCACTATCTAGTCTGGGAAGGAAGCAGTGTCTGGGATCTCCCCATTGATACTGCAGCTCAGGGACCAGCTCTAGAACAACTTCAGCAGCTCGAGAAGGCCAAAGCTGCAAAGGTCAGAAACTGTTTTGTACTGTAAGAAGTTGGGATTGCTCTTTCTGCAATGTAGCTGTGTGTCTTGAGCCAATGGAAGACTATTAGCTCTTCAATCTTCAGGCCGCTCTGTACAATTCTGATTAGGTTTTCATGGAAAATACCATAAAGAGAATATGGGTTATAGAAACCAGTTATGAAATCCTTGTGGACTGCTGTTTGGAAACCATTGCTCGGGAGGTACTACTGACCTCTAAAGTAGGGGTTATGTTTTTTTACGCTTGTGACTAAAAACTCTTCACCAGCCACCTCTGTTTTAAAATGGGATCATCAGGAGCTGTCATGCCAAACCCTGAGCAGGAGCGGGTAGTTGTTCTCTTAATCCTTGCATCTTTTCACCAGAATTGGTTTGGGGAATTACAAGAGTCCTGTTTGTCAGGCTTGTTTTACACTTACTCTAGTGTTAAATAATTTGTGTAAGTTTGAACCTGTATGATTCTGTACACTTCCTGAAACTGATTACTTTGACTGCAAACCAACTCGCTACTAGCTTCTAAAGTCAGAGGTTATTTTAAGGAGCTGATATAGAAAGTCTGACTAGAGAACTGGTGTTCGTTACAGAACAGAAAT
The DNA here is from genome assembly GCA_013400035.1 of Rynchops niger. Taxonomy (NCBI): domain Eukaryota; kingdom Metazoa; phylum Chordata; class Aves; order Charadriiformes; family Laridae; genus Rynchops; species Rynchops niger. The sequence goes on along the minus strand of VXBH01003957.1, from coordinate 592,000 downwards.
TGTCAGAAAATTTCTAGACTATTTCAGCAGTCTGACCCTGGTAGGTAGCCAGCTGATAGGTAAAATTATAATTAAGGGAGAGCATCTGTCAGAGGCTTCATCTGTTATGTTGTTCCTGTAATCTCAGCAGAGTTGCCCTAAGAAACGGTGTAGGAATACGTTACCTGCATCTGAGTATAGTTTTATGTGAATTGTAGCTAGAGCAAGAGAGGAGAGAAGTGGAAATGAGGGCCAAACGAGAGGAAGAGGAGAGGAAAAGGCAGGAGGAGCTTCGGAGGCAACAAGAAGAGCTACTTAGGAGGCAGCAGGAAGATGAGAGGAAACGACGGGAAGAAGAAGAACTGGCCCGCAGGAAGCAAGTGAGTTTCCTTAATGTAGTTAATCTCTAATTAATTTTAATACTTTATAAAAACTCACTTTAAGAATCCTGTGGGGTCTAATTAATCTTTGGTAGGTGTGTATGAAGACAGTTCTAATATTTTTCATGTGAGTATATGAAATGATTCTTGGGCTCTTGATTTTAAGAGCCCAGATTGCAATCTGAGAAATGGACTCTGATGGTTCACTTCAAGATAGGTACCTGTTTGTGAGCTGAGAGGCTTTATTCCGTGTGGAATATTCCCTCCCAACTTCTTAGTGTCAATACTAGACATCAGTTAGTTGCCCAGTTGTTGTATATTTAATCTTTATTCACCATTTATGCAGTCTAGTGTTTTGATAAGGTATGTTCTGGAGTAGACTGGAGCTTGGGCAGCTGTTTCAAGTGAATAAAATGTAGAGGGCTATAGTGGAAAAAGGGATGTAACATTTAGCTCTTTTCCCCTGTTTTTTTTTAACTTAATGATTTATTCAAAAAAATTATATACTATCTGGGTTATGTCGTAGAGTCTGTCAGCTTTATTTTCTTGAGCTGATATTTGGGAAAGGAAGGGAGGTAGTTTGGACAAACAGATGCGTCAAAATGAATGACGTGATCTGTGTTGCAGTAGGAAAATGAATCTAGGAGTTGTAGTATGTCCTTAATTTTACAAGAACACAGAACGGACACATGATTAGCTTGGCGTTTCTAGCATTTACTTCTGAACTTTGTATGGAAGAAAAATTGATCCTTAAATGTTATAGGAGGGAAAAGCAGTGTAAGTTAGTCTTCACTCTGCACGTGAAGGATAAGGGCGAGCGCATTGAGGTTGTTCGCCAAGGAGTTAGTCAATAAATGCCCTGTAAAGTAGCACATGAATAATAGGTGGAAGTAATGAACAATTTTGCCCTCTGTAATATTTTCTATGCGCCTAGGTAGGCAGTCGTAAAGCACATTTCCTGGTTCAAGACTCAGACATTTCTGAGGAATCCTCCAGAATCTTTAGTTTTACTTGTAAGTTAGTCACAGACCTCAGTTTACTCAGCGTTTGGGTTTTGTCGCTGAACATCTTTTAATCGACTGCAGTGTGATACGTAGTTACCTTTCATGGTATCTTTAAGAATCAAGTCTACCAATGAATGGCTCCTTGGTTTAATACATGTACTCTGCGTACAGCAAGTCATTATGGTATACAGTGGAAAAGCATCCTTTGGTGCTCGAGTTCAAGCTTTACTGCAGCACTAAAGCAATAATATGCTCAAAAGTTTTAACTTTTGAGTTAAGTTGCTTTAGATCTGTTTTAATAATAACTAATTTTTCAGCTGATCACCTGGTAACTCAATGTGTTTCATCCATGGTGGCTTCAAATAAATAGACTTGGGTTGTTTCTTTTCAGACTAACAGTTTTGCTACTGTGTATAACTACTTAGAAATGTCCATTAAATTCCAAAGTGTTTTGTCCGCTTTGGATTTGTGCAGTAAACAATATGGTTCTCCCTTTTCTGAGATGTCATGGGAAATAATTACTTACGAGGAGGAAGCAGAATGCGGTTGAAAAGCAGTAACAGCAAGTATCTTAGTTCATTACCAATGGAATAATTGCCACAATGCTTAATTCTGAGCAGTAATGTCTTGAAAAGGTAACAATAGAGTTTAAGCACTTCTCTGGAAAGAGAAAATAATATTGTATTCTGTATTTAAAAAAAAAAAAACCAACAAACTGGTCTAATATTTGAATCTGACTTTTGTACTGGAAGGCATTGTAGAATCAGGGATGAACTGATTTATTAGCATGGATTTATACAGAGGAGATGATGCTTAACAAATTTGATTAACTTCTTTTGAGGAGATGACAGTGAGAGCTGAGAGGGGTGAAGCAGTAGACTTAATCTGCCTGGACTTCAGGAAGGCTTTTGATGTAATACTGCATAAAAGACTAGTATATAAGGTTAGTAAATATGCTGTTGATGGTGAATTCTAAATAAAAAAAAACCTAATAGAAATTCAATTCTGTAGGATGAAATGTCATACCAAATGTTGAATCCAGTTCTGTTCATAGTTTTCGTCAATTACTTGCACTGTAGAATTGCAAACAGTAATGCCGAGTTTGTGTAACTCCTGTATTTCTTTTTTGTTTCTGATCTGATATTTTCTCATTTGTAATGATTGTTCACTTTCAGGAACAAAATTTGAGGTTTAATAATTAGCTAATAATTGTTTTCTCTGAATTGTATCTTTAGTGCTTCCTTTAAAATACCTGGTTCAAAGATGAGAATCAAAAAACTAAAAGATTTTAAGCCCTAGAAACATAGACAAGCAGAGTTGCAGGTGTTACTAACTGCAAAAAATTTTCTGATATTTTATTTAAGAATCCAGAGTCTACTGAAATGAGGCTTGCTACTTAAGGATTTTCTGCAATATTATAAATATTTTAAGATCTGAAATAGGTTGTACAGCAAGATACGTGTGCTGGAAAACAATTATTAGAAAAGATGCTAAAGAATATTGGGATTCTCTTGGAGCAGGGAGCCATGAATACGGGAGCAGTAACAGCCAAAGGAATGAGTCTGTTTCCCATACAAGTCAGTGACAGAAAGCTGGAGAGCTTTGAATGGGTTTGGTCACATGCTCAAACAAAAACATTGAATAAGAAGATACAAAAGTAAATATTAAGACAGCCTTTTCTATAGCTCTGAAAAGTAGGAAAAAAGAATTACATCAGCCATGTGGTTTCCAGCTTTTCATAATCTTGCAGAATTTTTTCCTCACAGTGGTACAGCACTGTTCATCTTTAGTTCTCTAGGAGAGAGAAGTCTTTTTTTTATTTCCAATTGCTGTCATTCACCAGCGTCTCTCCTGGCATGCCTGAGCACGAAAGAGATCCCTGCATTTTTATTAATGACAATTCCAGTCTCATTTCCCAAAGGGAAAGTAGGGCAGAGATGCCATTGAATCGCTGTCGTAAAGGAGGACGTGGCGACTTTGTGCATCTCTCAGGTACCACGCTTAATGTCAGTGAGTAGTGGCGAACAGACCCCAGCCTGGCTGGCAGCTTGGCATCCCGAGCTGAGATCCTGGTGTGTGGTCTCCAGCCAAACAAAGCAGACTGGCACACCTCCAGCCTCCTCAGTAGGCTTTTCAGCAAAAGAAAAAAGCAGAATTTTTTTCAGCACTTGTATTGGGGCCACTTGACAATTGCGACTTGGCTGCATGTGTACAGTTAATTCAGTTACAGGCCCAAATAACAAAATGGTCTGGGTATTGGGTGTTGTGCTTGAAGCTTTTGTGAACATGCCAAATCAAGAACTTGATTAATGAGAAAATGACTCACAGGCTGCTGTTTTATGTCCAGCTAGTAGAAGAAAAACTTACACTTATTGCACTTACATTTAGTGCTAAACCACTTAAGTGATATACAGGAATATGAATTACTTCTTGGCTTGCAGCCAGCAGCTCTTCAGTGCCACAGGATTGCTCATAAAAACAACATTCTGTCTACTGACAGTTTTATTGTAAACATCTGAAATTAGCCATTGTCAGAGAGAAACCTGGTCCAGTTGTTCAGTGAGCTGGACGGCAGTTTATCTATGCTGTACGTATGTGAAGGTTTGGTATCAGATTTAGTAAAAGCGTCTAAGATTTCAAAACTAACTTCCTTGATTTACCAGAGTTCAAAAGGTATATCCGTGCTGCGCAATTAGTCTCCCTTCATCCTGGGAGCAACGTATTGCTTATAAAAAAAGTTGTAAGAGTACGATTGCACAGTACTGGTCATTCAAAAGGAAAACGTATTTGGGAAAGCTTAAAGAAGTTCCTGTCCAAAAAGTGTAGGGTCTTTAGGTTGAGCTGCTAGGGTAAGGCAGAAAGTGGAGAGAAGAACAGAAGGGATGAAGAGCAGGGTGGCCTTGACACAGTTGCCGGACTTCAGAGATGGGAAAAGGCAGCAAAAACCCAAGGCTGTTTTATATGAGGGCAAGTCAGAGCTGGGGGAAGCATTGCACAGGTGTGCTCCCGTTAACAATATACAGGAAGCCAGCAGAAGGCTGGCTGTGCCCTATTCCTCCAAAAAGCAAGCAGCAGAATGGAAAATTTTCTGTTTATGTTGATCTTCAGAGCAGTAGGGAACGGGTGCTGATGTTTATTTTTGAGTTAAGTAAATAATTTTGCCACTTGGGAAGCAAAACATAATTTATTGGAAGCTATTTAAATAATTTATGGATGGCCAAAAAAACCAAAGTCTTGAAGAGACCTTTCCTTGCCCATAATATTTAAACAGTATAGGAATAGCCCAGCCAAAGCCCTTTCATCAAGTTCCATGTCTCTGGGACTTCCAAAGGTTCCAGTGTCCTGAAGTGCGCTGGGCTTCCTCGGCTTCTGTCTGGAGACGTGGTTTGGATTTTGCAGTGCACTTGATTAGAAATTCTTATAAGTAGGAAAAGCTTCCAACTTAGAGCTGATGGCCCTAAAAAAGGAATTATTGATACCCACACATTAAAATTTACCTGTATGTTCAAGTACTGTTAGTATGTCTTGGAAAGAGTAGTCTCACCCTTTATTATCATTCTCAACACTGTTGTTTTTAAAACCAAAGATAGGCAATGATTTAATGTATTTCTTTTTTCATTAAAATAATTAATTCGTGTATGAGATGCACATTGCATCAAAAAACTCGTTAACGTGTGGGTCTGTGGTGTTTAATGTAGTTGTTTTGGTAGCGCTTAGCGTGGAGCTAAGGAGCTTTTCTTGAGGCCATATTATCTGGCCAGACCGTGTTGTAGTCTGTGTTCTGATGTGGTTCGTCAATAAAATGGCATTTATAAGTTGACATTTTGTTCCCAAATCCAGGAGGAAGCCCTGAGGCGACAGCGAGAGCAGGAAATTGCACTAAGGCGGCAGCGGGAAGAAGAGGAGCGGCAACAGCAGGAGGAAGCACTTAGAAGATTGGAAGAGAGAAGAAGAGAAGAGGAGGAAAGACGGCAGCGAGAGGAGTTAATTCGTAAACAGGTGAAAAATGGCAGAAGAGACCTAATGTATTTATGGAAGCTGCCAGAGTGAACAAGCTTTGAAACTTGCATCTGTGCCTGAGACACCATCAGTTTTGGTGGAGGAAGGCAAAGCTTGTAGACAGCATCAAGTAAATGAAAAACAGGTTGTTTACCTGTATCCTGATTTCACATGAAATAATCACAATCTGATCTGCCCTTTGGAAAAGATATCTGTGTTGAATGAGTGTTTTCCTTTGTGTTTGAGCCTTAAGAATGGCTTTCCAGCATGGTATTTCTACTGCTTCCTTCAGAAGAAAGGCAGAGTACAATACCAGTGTAATAATTTGCTTTGAATTGTCACTCTCTGAGCCTTTACTATAGAATTATCATCATAACATCATCTGAGATGATCAGTTTTGCCAGTCTTTCCATACTATGCCAAGACTATACCCTCTGTCAAAGTTTCAGCTTTTTTCTTGCCTTTTCTTGTCTTGTTGTTAAGAGGATTTTTTTCCCCGGGGATCAGCTTTAGAAGTCCGTATTGGGGAACCTGAGCTTCCAGTCCCCTGATTGATACTGTCACAGTCCCTAAATCAAATGAGTCTTGAAACATGATTGGCTTCATGTGAGCTTCCAGGTGCATTTCAGAATTGTCAGTTATTATTTAAAAATACTTTTTCAAGGCCCTCCCTTATAAGACATCCTTCGCTATTTCTGTCCCACCACACAGCCATCTCCTTTGTTAGCAGAAACATCTTTTCCTCTGCAACTCTAGTGTTCAGTAACAACAGGAAATATGACAGTCTTTGTTGTGTGTCATCCTCTTTCACGTCAACACCTCTTCTGCCTTTTTTCCTGTCAATTTTTATTCCATCGAAACTATAGCAGTGCTTGACTGTAAGCATAAGCCGATAGAAGAAGCTCAGACTTGCAAAGTGCATAGCTCCTATGAGGAAAGTGGTGTGAAATTAGCTAGTCTGAATTAGGGAGATGTCGTACTCTCCCAAGTGCCTTGGTGGAACAATGGGAAAGTTAGTTTGAGGTGATACAGACTGTATTATTGGGTTTTCTTGTCTGAGAAATTTAAAGCTAAATGAACCTAACCTAATCAGCACAGATTACAGGTATAAAGGTGCCTCTCTGTTCTTTCAGGCTCTCAATACTAGAGAGCAGAAGTAATTTAGATTTTCTAAGTTTACTTAGACTTTACTCTTATGTCCTGGGAAGGAAGAGGAGGCTGCCAAGTGGGCACGTGAAGAGGAGGAAGCTCAACGGCGACTTGAAGAAAGTCGGCTACGCATGGAAGAAGAGGCAGCCAGACAGCGGCTCGAAGAAGAAGAGCGAAAGCGCAAGGAGCTGGAACTCCAGCGCCAGAAAGAAATAATGAGACAGAGGCAGCAGCAGCAGGAGGCTTTACGACGGCTGCAACAGCAGCAGCAACAGCAGCAACTTGCACAAATGAAGGTAAGGGGTTTCTACAGTTTAACTTGCTCCTCCAGTTCAGTGTAGTAAGTAAATCCACAGCTGGATTCAGGGTTGTCTAGATTAGCTTGAACAGAGCAGGGAGGGGTGAACTATCTGGAGAGGGAAGAGGGTGGAAAGTTGACTTTGAAAGTGATGGGAGGAACAAGGGGAAGGTAAGTAGTAAAACCCAAAAGAAAAAGTTTCAGTTCATAGAAACATACTGGAAGAGGTACAGATCCTGAGTGCAGACAATTGTTCTGCTGCAATGAGCAAGGGCCAGTGCAGAGTTTCTAAAGTTTTTTAAAACAAAATTGATTGCTGTTTTTCAGGCAGTTATGTGTTACCTTAGTCTTGATATGTTGTGTCTTTGACACTGTGATACATCAGAGGGCAATTGAAAGAAACATACCGTTTATACTTTGAGTGTACTTCTTAATACTTGTGCCATTTTATACTTCCCAGTGTTTTGCTAAAGTTTAAAGGTGGTCTTTCTTTTCCCCTGTGCTGTGACCTTATACTGATTTTATCATTATTATCCTTCAGCAGTATTGTCTAAAGCATTTTGTAATTCTTAATGATGTGGTTTTTTGGCCCAGCTCCCTTCATCTTCGACATGGGGTCAGCAATCAAATTCAGGAGCTTGTCAATCCCAGACCACACTGTCGTTGGCAGAAATCCAAAAGTTAGAGGAAGAACGAGAACGGCAGCTTCGAGAAGAGGTAATACACTAATGGTGTAACTTGTTAGAGTGGACTCAGCTATGTGAGTGCTTAATGGTTGATTAAGTGATTAGAAGGAATAATGAGGATGAAGAATGTTTCTTTGAAATACCAGCATAACTCAGGTAAAATCCCACCTTTCAGGCATAGGTTCAATAACTACTTGTTTGAAGTTTTTATAGCTTCTTAATATAAATATGTGAGAGGAGGGGAAACCGTACCCTTTCCTTTTAACCCTAGGAGTATAATATGTTCACAAAACAATATAAAATTATTTCACATCTATACTGTAATCGCACAAGACCAGGGCATTTTAAGGGATGGGACAGGGGCGGGCAGGGGCAGGCAGGCAAGCAAGCAGTGGTAGGAGAGAAGGTATTCCTCCAAGACCCCAAATGCTTAGCTGGCTCTAATCGGGATTAAGCAAACTTATTCTGTCCTAGGCTAATGAGCAATTTGTATTTACTAGTTACTAGTGCCCCCCTTTTTGGAGGAAGTGTACTGGCTCAAAAAATAATAGGTCAGCCAGACTCCTCCAGAAGAGAATGAAGTCAGTTTGAAACCAGTTTCCCAGTTAGACTTTTGAATAGTAATGGTCTTCTGAAAGTACGGACAAGCACTTTTGTCTTGCATGCAACAGCAAAGGCGTCAGCAGCGTGAACTAATGAAGGCCCTCCAGCAACAGCAGCAGCAACAGCAGCAAAAATTGTCAGGCTGGGGTAATGTCACCAAACCAACAGGCACCACCAAGTCCCTCCTGGAGATACAGCAGGAAGAGGCAAGGCAAATGCAGAAACAGCAGCAACAGCAGCACCAGCAGCCGAACAGAGTCAGAAATACTACGGTACGTGCGGTATTTATCTAATCAATATGCAGAGGAAAACAGTACATGACAGTTCTCCATGTCTGTTCATTACTCTTCAGCTGGGTCTGGTGCTAATAACCAGGATCTCTTTGTTATCTTTCAGCAGCACTCTAACCTGCACACCAGCATTGGGAATTCAGTGTGGGGCTCCCTAAACACTAATCCCAGCAACCAGTGGGCATCTGACCTAGTCAGTAGCATCTGGAGCAATGCTGATACCAAAAACTCAAACATGGGTTTCTGGGATGATGCAGTGAAGGAAGTGGGACCTCGTAACTCGACCAATAAAAACAAAAGCAATGCCAGCCTCAGGTAGGTTTTGGGGAAGGAGCTTTTGCAGAGAAAGTCTACCACTCCTCAGATGATCACTTAGCCGTTATAACGTCTTCTTGTGCTTTCCTTTTTGTTCTGTGTCACTCGGGATCTGTTTTGACAACAAAAATAGCTAATAGACGACTATTCACTATTTATTTTGTCATCTACTTGCAACACTAGTTGGTTCTTAAACAGTATTGCGTCTTGTAAACTACCAAGTCTTGTACCACTGTACTGTATACTATACTGTTGATAAATCTGGTAATTTATAATGTCTTATGTGTTTTCTTTATCTCAGTAAATCAGTGGGTATTACAAGTAGACAAAACAAGAAGGTGGAAGAAGAGGAGAAGCTGTTGAAATTGTTCCAGGGGGTTAATAAGGCCCAGGATGGATTCACTCAGTGGTGTGAACAGATGCTTCATGCACTCAACACAGCCAACAACTTAGATGGTAAGAGGTGGGGAGGAATGTAAGTCATCCACTGTGAGAAACAGCATCCAGTTTGTTTCATGACTGGATAGTTCTGAGGGAAAGTAATGGCATCAAAGTAAGGTTCTCGATGCAGTCAGCAAAACGGCATCATTAAACCATGGTCCGAAGAACTGGCTGCATCATCTTCTCCCTGGTTTTTGTTGGGCTAGCTGTTGCAGATTAGTGGGGATGGGAAGCGATTTTAAAGTCTGCCACCCAGAGCTCTGCTGAGGACTTTTGGTGGTCATGGAAGTGTTAGCAGGCAGATGGATGAGGATCCATTTAAGTGCAGGCCAAATTATTGTGTGCCCATGTGCAAATTATTATTTTTTTTTTGGTGTGAAACTGGTTGGTTTGTACTAATTCTGCTGAAGGGCTCATAGAGGAACTCGCAATCTGAGATCACAAACCGATAGCTCCTTGTAGCAAAACGCTGCAGGCCTCCTGCTGCCTCCAGCGTGGACCTGTGCAAACCTTGTGCTCCTGCACCTGTGCCCTGCAGAGTTGGGTTTCTGTGGGACCCTGGAACCTGTCTGGGGAACTGGCGCTGCTCCGAGAGCTGGGATCACACCTCGCACAACTGCAGCACCATGGCTTCCCTCCTCCTGGAGGAGACAGACTAGAGCTAACTTGTTGGTCCCTTCTGTAATATCTGGTGTCTGAGGAGAGGCTGTGGCCCTTACATCCGCAGTAAGCTTCCATACTTCCAAGGTTGTGCCACAGGTTGTCCTGGTGTCTTCCTGGATTGTGCTTTGCTTTGCCCATCTCCATGTCATAATAAAACTCAGTGCAACAAAGTAAGACTGGGGGTGGGGGGGAAGATGGGTAAGGAAGGTCTGCAAGTGAGCTGGCTGTAGGACTTGAGGTGCTTGCAGGTCAGACCAGCCCCTGTGAGTGTGATTTGCTGTGCTTCAGCCAAAAAGAGACTGTACCGATGACAGCGCTGAGGAGAGTGCTGTGCCAAATTTAATGCCATTTGGGCCCCACATTAAATCTGAGCTTAAAAGCTGGCAGCGTCTAAAACCGAAGGGCTAACACGCCCCTAGGGTTGTCGGTTTATTTTTCCTTCTCATCACACTAGCTGGCTTTCTTCTCCTTGCATTGACTGCAGAATAGGTGGAACGTTGCACTGTAGGGCTTTACTGTAGGGAACATAAAAGGACAAGCTGTTTGCAATCGCTATTGGATTAGCAAATATTTGAAACAGAAATCCAAAGTTTGTGCTTATTGCGTGCATGTGTTCACACATCAACACACGTTCCCTCGTGGTCTGCCGTCTTCTTGCAGTTCCCACGTTTGTTTCGTTCCTGAAGGAAGTGGAGTCTCCCTATGAGGTCCATGATTACATCAGAGCCTATCTTGGAGATACGCCTGAGGCCAAGGAGTTTGCCAAGCAGTTTCTCGAGCGCCGTGCCAAACAGAAAGCCAGTCAGCAGCGACAACAGCAGCAGCAACAGGTAAGTCTTACTCACTGCAGTCCTTAGGAGTGTAGAGAGACTCTATTTCAGTGGGAAGAGTCTGCGTCTCTGCTGGATCGAGAGGAGGATGAGCAGGATTTTACAGGTCATGTGAAATGCAGAGAATAAAGCGGATTTCAGGTATTTACTGCAGGCTCAACTATTCTTTATAACCAGCAGTTGAGGCCAGCTGTAGATGAAATAGCGTCTCAGCGTGCTCATCCAGGCTACGCTTTAGAAAGATGCCTTGGGTGGAGGCATCAGTGGCTGGTGCTGCCACCTGTCAGGTAGAAAGTGCTTTGAGCTCTCCGAATGTTTTCAATATAAATAAACCGAACTTGATTGCACTTTGTAACCTCGCACGTGCTTTCTTCTCTAGGATTCGGTGTGGGGGATGAACCACAGTTCGCTACATTCGGTCTTTCAGACCAATCAGAGTAACAACCAGCAATCCAATTTTGAGGCTGTGCAGAGTGGGAAGAAGAAGAAGAAACAGAAGATGGTTCGTGCGGATCCCAGCTTGTTAGGTCAGTTTTAATTTTTAGCAATTAACTTTTAATTTGGGAAAAGCCTTGTGGACTGCAGAGTTCTTGTTAACCTTAAACGGGAATATCACATGTGAACAGAAAAGGTGGTAGTTGAGTGTCTTTAGAATTTGTTTCAGTATTATTATTTAGTAATGTAAAAAACTCTTTATTTGTTTCATGGAAAACTTTTGCCAAACTTTCCCTCGTGAAAAGGCCTCTTCAGTACTTTGGTTACAACCCGGAAACCTTTCAATGGTTCAGGGATGTCAGTCAAACTGCCTTTCCTTGTTTGAGTTCACCTATGCCTATTTTATTGAATTAAGACTAATTGATTCTTTTAAGAAAAGCACATTTTCTGTTTCTTCATTGGGAACAGCTTCTTGAGGCTTGCCTTTATCCCTCCCTGCCTTTTTACACGAGCTAACCACCCTAGGCAGAAAAGTCAGCAAAGGTCTTCTGGCTGGGGTGGGGGGAAGTTGAGATGTGGTCACAAATATTCAGTTGGAGGCAGTGGAGATGATGATATTAGTAGTCCTTTTTTTTCCCCCATTAATTAATTTTTATGCGAGGATGGTAGTTAACCAGCCCCTATAGCATTGATGGAAAGGTTTCTTTCAAGTGGCCTGACGTGATATGAAGAAGAAATCAGTACATACAATTACGAAATTGCCACTGAAAGAGAAGTAGCACATGTGGCTTCTTAAAAATCAGTACACTCGATTACAAAATAATTGCAAAAACTTTTAGGTAACATACTGCCACAAGAGGGAGCCAGAACAATTTTCTTAAATCTACTGAGCAGAGCCCTTTTTATCTGTTGAAGATAATGACTGTGACGAGCGGTTTGTTTTCTAGCACAGGGCAAGCCTATGTATCAGTCTCCAGGCAAAGAAATGTCAGGTTTGTGTTTCATAGCCTTACACGGGGAAACTTTCCTTTTTCTCATCCTCCCTATGGGGTTGGTACAGCCATCAAAATTGTATTTCCGTAGGAAAGTTACGTGTAATACATTGGATTTTTACCTTGTAGAAAATGTTTCTGCTTTTTCGCACGCTTTTCTCATGTGCATAGTGTCCTCAGTGCTTAAGGTGAAAAGGTGGGGTAGAAGTTTAGGTGCCTCTTGAGCCATCCGCATAGCCCTATTATAACTTTGTGCATTTTCACGTGGTATTCCTGAGGTAGAAGATCGTAAAAAGAGCATGGAAATACATGGAATTGCCACTAGATTTCATAGAGACATGTATTTAGACTTTAAAATAAGAGGTAGAATTGCTCACGCCTCCTGAAGTGTTGAGCACGATTCCAGGCTTGGATTTCGAGTTCACAGAACGTTTATTTCTGGCTCTTGCACCATGTAAGTACAGTGACGGGCACTTCCACGCACCAGTTGGCTCAAACGCGCTCCCTTCCGAGACGCTGCTGAGACACATCCCCATGGTGTCCAAATGTGCCTCGTACAAGCTCTGCAGATGACATCTTCTACATGAAAGTTGAAACATGTCTTCTGCTGATGGTTTGTTGCGTGGTGGTTTTTGTTTGGGGTTTTTTTTTACAGACTGAGTGATACTTACGTAAATATCCAATTGGTTGTCTTCGATTTATTAAGGAAAAAACCCAATCAGTTTGGGTAATTCTAACTCTAGCCTTACTGAATCGCTCCCTGAGTTTTTATTTTATATGTATTATCCACTTTATCTTATAGATGCTACTGCATGTAAGAGATGTAATCAGGTACAACGTACCACATCCAGATTTTTAACACGAATCCTTTTCGGTTTTACAGGGTTTTCAGTGAATGCCTCATCAGAGCGGCTCAATATGGGAGAAATAGAGACTTTGGAAGACTACTGAGCATGTGCAAATCAACTGGCTTTTCCTGCATCTGTTAACCATGGATTCTCCGTTTTGGACACAGCGCTCTCCACCGTGCGTTCTTCTTCGCCTGGCAGTGAATCACAGAATCAATCATCTCAGGCTGCTTCCTCTGGCCCCAGCAAACCCCTTCTGCCCAGGACTACACAGGCGGCGTTCCTACTGTCAGCCTCGAGCGGAGCGGACTTGGTTCAGAGTCCTGGGAGGGTGGGAGATAGGATTCGTTGACAACGAGGCTGATTTGGGCAGCAAGCTTTCACTGTGCTGTGATTTCTTCTGCTGACATACCTGGAAAAAAAATTAATATCAATTGGGATTCTGCAAACCATTGCTTCCCTCTCCTGGTTACTCTTACCACATCCAACACATGCTGTCGTGGAGAGAGAGAGAGAGAGAAAGAGAGAGTTTGTGGTTAACAGATGTTGGTCAAAACCAAAATGCCACACAGATACTGACTTCCGCGCTCCATCAGGGCAAGAGGTGCTCTCCCAAGCCAGGAGTTGCATTCATAAGCTAACTTTAGAACTGGCAACAGCAGGAGAGGGGTGGTGGCGGGCGCAGTTTAGCTTGGGTTGGTTTGAAGTTGCACACCCCCTGCCAGCCCTTCTCAGCACATTATTTTTGGAGGGAAAGCTTGAGTCTGTCTTCATTAGGTGGTGATGTTGAAGCTGGTGGAGTTCCCCGTCGGCGTATTCCTGCCTTCACGGACACACGGGGACTTCTGCTCTGGGGGGCAAAAAAAAAAAAGTGGTGTGGCATCTCTTCTTTCAGGTTGAATTTATCCCTTAAATGCTACCTTGGGAGGGTTAGGACCAGTTTATTTTGAGCTCTTTTCCTGCAAATTTGTCTCGTTTAAGAGACAGTAGGATCTTTACTGTGTGGATCTTCAGTGAGGTTGAACACTGGCTTTCAGATACGTAACCCAGCAGTCTTAGCTAGTTGTCATTTCAAGCAGCGCTTAGGTTAACGAGCAGAGATGCCCTTTTGTTGTGATGAGAGACTGTGGAGGGCGAAGCTATGTGCAATGATGGCCCTGCTTGTCTTCTACACCTTAAAGTATTTCATGCACCTTCACTGGGATCCATAATCTTTAAGCGTTTATGGAATCATCACCTTCCTCCCTCACCGAAAGATTACCACCACCTTCCCTTCTCCACCCACCCGCCCGCACGCACCACAAAAGAAAGAAACGGAAACGGCCAAACGCACTTAGTTTCAAGCCCCTGGTCCCATCTCCCGTTCCCAGAGGGTTGTAGCCTGCCGAGGGAGATACGCTGCAGTTCTGGTGGCGTTGTATAAAGGTGTCTGTTGTTCTGTCATCACTGCCTAAAGAAAACAGTTTCGAGTTGCTCGAGAGCAGTTTGGCTTTGGATTTTATTTTGTTTGGTTTCTTTTTTTTTTTGGGGTCACCTTTCCCCCAC
>VXBH01003957.1:538939-577361 GCA_013400035.1 Rynchops niger | reverse complement strand
CCCTACAGAAACATGTGTGTTCATGCTCATGTTGTTTATGCAGGACTGACCGAGCCGCGGCTGGTTTTCTGTCGCTGCAGACACTTGGCCATGGAGCCTTTTTTTGCCAGTCGGTAACCACCCCTCCCGGTCCCGCTCCCTTCCCTAAATGAGAGGTTTTCTTTCTCCCCGCAGCTTAAAGTCCACACGGACACCTTGTAGGCTTCCCATTTTAGACAAAAATCTTATTTTCCTTTTTTTTTTTTCCTACTTGCTGCTTGGTTTTTGTGTGGAAAATCCCAGTCAAAGTTAATGATAAATGTCCTTCTACCATTCGCATGCCCACGAAGGATATGAGGTCAGTATACCAAGACCTAACTTATACAGTAGCTTTGCATTTTGTTTAGCTGATCTCTTGGAGAGAACAGTATGTGTTCAGGCTGATATTTTGACTTTGGTGTAGTATCTTTGGTTTTTTAGTGTATAAGATGTCTGGTTCCTTAAGTACTTTCTGGTTTTTAATGGTGTGATCTAATTTCTACAAGCTAATTTTGGACTGCTCTATACCAGGTAACAAATAAGCAAAAGCCTGTTAATCTACAGCTCAGCTGGGGAGCAGGGCGGGGGGTGGGGTGGGAACAATTCACCTATTGCTAAGTGAAAATGCAGAAATGCAAGCAGGGAGAATGGGACGTAATTTGTCAAACCCCGAGGACCTTTGCTGGGCTTCCGAGAGTCAGTAGATAATGGACCAGTGGGGCAGATTTGCTTTTAATAGTCTAACGTTCTGTGCCTCTGTGGTTAGTGCAAAGGTAAGATGCTGGCGTGTTCTGACTGCGTGCTCAAGCAACTGCCCTGGCACTTTCTGTGACAAACAGAGGGCCCGTTTCTCTAGCGAAGGCCGCTGGGGGAAAAATAGGAAGTAGAGCTTTGTGTCTGTTGCTGGATATGTACTTATGTGCCTCCAGCACCTTCTCAGATGGAGTGTGTACCTGGGAAGCTAATGGTGCTTTGATCCAAGTTTGAAAGGTGGTGTCAGATGTCATGCTGGAGATGTCGGGACTCTCTTTGAGCACATTTCACCGGGTGCTTCCCGACTCCTCGTGGCGCTGCAGGGACAGTGCTCGGCCCTCTCTGTTTTCCCTGTGTCCCCTCGCAGCCAGGTGTTTTTGGGAAGAACCGCACCAAGCTGGATGATTTGAAAGGACACCTGAACTGGATGTGGCTGCCTGCCGGAGGAAGCCACGAAGCAAAGAGAAAAGTCTGAAATCTAAGGCAAAAGTACTTGTATTTTCAGAGCATAAAGAACTGACGCTGGGGATGTTTCTCTACTTTAGTAGAACATCTTTTTCTGATCAGAAACAGTGAAGTGTTTCATCCTCGTATCAACTTAAAACAACCCAAACCCTAGTGAAATTCTTCTGTCCTCTGACAAGGAGCTGGAGTGTCCCTTTTTAAAACGCTTCATCCTTTCCCAAGTCTCTGTTGGTGCAAATGGGATTGGAAACAAACCTCAGTTCTCTCTGCTGCGAGCTTTCCAGGAGTGGGGGCATGGAGTGGCGGGGGTTGCAGGAAGAGGCGGTGTCTGCCCAGTTCCTTCCAGGAGGATGCCGGCCTTGCCCGGCCAAGGCGACTCTCCTGGAAGACGTACCGGGTTGTAACGGGCGCTTCTGCCAGCAGAGACCACACATGGCTCCTGCTCCACCTCCGTAAGTATTGCTCCCAGAAAACAAGGATGCCACGGAGCTGCTCTGGCTCCATTTCAGAGCCTTTTAGCCTCAAAAGATTAAGGCCCTTGTTCCTTGCTGTGCCCACCCTGGAAAGACCACTGCCACATTGCGTGCTGCGGAGTGAGCATGGGAGCAAGCACGGCCCTCTGGCAGGCTGCTTGGTTTTGGGGTCAGCTCTCTAATGGCTCCTGTGTTAATTCCCGTGCCGTGGGATGGCCGGCCGGAGGGAAGGCATTCCAGGAGCATCCCTGCGTCCTCTGGGAAGGGCTGGCCAACAACCGCTGTGTGTGCTGGGCTATGCTGTGCTGTGCTGCCTATGGGGTTTTAGGCACAAATTCTGGAGGGTGGAGCTGCTGTGGGGAGGAGGAGGTGTGCTCCGGCACTCAGACACACTCTCGGCTGGGCTTTGCACTCTTTCCAGCCACTTGCTGTTGTGAAGGAAATTTTTTTTTTTTTACCTGACTGGACAAAGTTTTTACTATACCAGTGACATTTCCAAGTTGCTTCGTACTTTGAAGAGTTTTAAGAATTCCTGCTGATGCTTTTCCTGAGGGAAGCCATGCCCTACCACAGAGTCCTTCGCCTGGTCCTGCTATTGCTGTGCGGCGTCCTGGTCCCTGCTGTGCTGGCAGGTAAGGAGCTTGGTTTGAATTTAAAGCCCAAAAAGCATGTGAGATCTCTTATTAACCTGCCTCTATCTCTCCTCCCTGCATACCTCCCCCCGCCCTAAAACATCCGTAAGTGTTTATTGAATTGTAATTGAGAAATGGAAGCTAGCTTTGGGATCGGTGGCTGGCGGTGAGTAAGAATATATTCTCCATCTTGAGACCAGGTTTCTGTTGGGGAAAAAGGAGAGGTCCCTTTGTAATTTCTCCCAAGCTGAACAGCAGTAGCACCTCCGTGAGCGTTAGTGACAGTAGATCAGCAGCCAGACTGGCCAGCAGTAGATGGGGTGCTCCCAGCAGCTGATGGGACAGCTTATCTCTCGGCTTTTAATGGTGAGAAGAAGTTACAATCACAAAAATAAATATTTTTCCCTGGCTAAAGCACGTGTGCCAATTTCTGGTTCCTTCTGTGGTTTCTGCTACAGCAGAGCCCTTCGCCGCAGCTGCTCTAAGGAGAAATAGGAAAGTACCTGTGGAAACGTTCATCGGAAGCAGAGGTGCGCACCTCAACTCTTCGAGTCTGTCCAGAGCGGGGTGCGCCGAGGCAGGAGGCAGTGCTGGGGAGGTACATGGCTCGACTTGGGTCCACCGAGGCGATGGGGATGGTTGCTGCAAAACACCCATTCCGTGAGGAGCTATTTTTTTTAAGGAGGTGGTTAATAATTCCAGCCTTGTCTGCTCCCCTTCCGGCACAGCTCTGCGGGCTGAGGGGACAGAGTTGGCCTCAAAGCCTGGCCTGAGGTGGGTTTTACAAACAAAGGAAAACTGGCTTCCAGAGCCACCCCATGGATGGGCTCCGAGCGTACGGGTGGAAGCTCCGGTGGGGAACTGCTTCACTCAAAGCCTCTTTCTTTTAAGCACGGGTGAGGCGGTGAAGGGATGGTTGGGGCCGAGGTAACAGGCGAGAGCACACAGCGCTTGTTTTCCTAAATTCTTGTCCTGCCTTCCAAGACCTGGAGCAAGGCTGGATCGCGGTTCCCTCTCAGTTTGTTCTGAGCGTCTTGCCTGGCGGGGAGATGCTGGCCAGCCGTCTAGCAGATGAAATTATTTCTTTTTTCATACAGGTAGGGGAATTTATTGCTGCCCCTGGTTGGAACGTCAGTGGGTTCAAGAACAGGATTACTGCAGATGGTGTTTCCCCTACAGACCCTCCCCTTGTAGGACACCTTGCTGGGAAACCTTTAAAGTAGCTAAGAAATGAGCACGAAGCAGCGGATGTTTTCCTTCTTAACCCCTGAGCTTTGATTTTTGTGTAGCGGAACGTTAATGACCTAAGCACAGTTTCAGTCCGTAGCTTGCTGGTGCTCCCAGAAGCAGTGGAGCACTCTTCCCCAGAACCAGGTAAGGGCTTTTCTGAACTGTGAGCAGCATTTCGCTCTGCAGAAACTCGTTAATTCCCAGTGAAAATCTGATCTGCTTCCCCTCTGAGCTGGGATTTCTTTTGCGCTATTGTTGGGCGTGTATTCGCGCCGTCCCTGCCCCTCCAGCTTTCCCGTGCGCCGGCTCTCGGCTGGGCACTGCGGCCGGGGCTGGCACCCGCGGCTGCCTCCCTGCGTCTCCGCTCCTCTGAAACGCCCCGCGCTCGCTTCCACCCTTTCTTGGGTGAGTTGCCCTCATGCCGTCAGGCCATAGCTCTTGAAGAGCTTTGTGATGATGAATGAGTGCAACGTCGGGATCCTGGGGCGCAGGAGGGACTCCCTGCTTTCTGTGTAGCGTCCGAGGGGCCTCTAAGAAAGCTGTTCTTCTCTGCCGCCCCCGAGCAGGAGGTGAGGGAGGCAGCCTGTGTGAGGGTGAGCCATCCCCGGCACAGAATGGTGGTCTGGGGCATTAGGGGCAGAGAGGTGTCTCCCCCCAGTACAGGGGCTTTTAGTGCACGGTGCAACGTTTTCTGCTTTTTCACCCCATTAGAAAAGGAAATGTCCTGCCTTCTGCAGACAAAGGGGAGGGCGCGCAGACAGCCCTCTGGCCTCCGCGCATACGCGTGCAGCCCTGCCTCTCTGTAAACAAGTTTATTTAACATTCATCAGAACTGCAGCGCCCGGCGCTGCTCCACACTCCGCTGCCGGCGCTCGCCCATCACAGGCTGCCCTTTGTGCTCCCTATGAAGGCCTCTTTTCATCCCGGCGCTGGCCCCGTGCCCGCTGCGACTACCTGGGGCTGGACAGCCTGTTGCTGGCCTTGGAGTTCACCCGGCCCCTGCCCTCCCGCCTCAGCGCCTCCTCCTTCCCATAGCAGAGTCCTGCACAGTGGGCAGGTGCGGAGGCTGCCTCGTGCAGGGCCATGGGCAATGCCGGCCACGCACACCCCGGGGCCAGAGCGAGTCTTCCCTTCCTTGATGGAGTTAATGTTCTCTCAGTGGTGGCTTCGAGCTGCCCCGGTACCAAAGCCCTCGGGTAAGCGCTCAGGAGCTCCGCGAGGTGTGAAGGATCTCGCTGGCAGCTGAGGTTCCCATCTGGCCATAGCAGCCAGAACGCTTTTGGGGTGCCGGTGGGTCGTGTTCCTCAATCTGGCTTCTTGCCCAGCCAGTCTGGTTTTCTGGACGGTGTGGTGGGGGCTCTGCCACTGGAGAGAGCGTGAATTTCTTCTCCAGTTACTGAGCTCTTCCCAGTATCCCGTTTGTCAAAGATGGGGAAACAACCGACCCAGTCTGTAACCCCCTTTTGTCCACGTCGTTGGGATGCGACAGGAAACAGGGCCAGTTCGAGGACTTTCTGCACACTCAAATCTTCTCCGCTGCTGCTTTCCCCAAACCCCAGTGGCACTCACGCCCAGAGCACAGCAGGATTGTGGAGAGTTGATTTTTATCTCTTTTTTTTTTTTTTTTCCCTATCAGCAAAACCAGTTTCAATTCATACAATGGATGCAGTGCTCCAAGTGAGGGGGAAGTTGGTAAAAAGCCTTTGCAAGGCCTTGGCTTCTGAGTTGTGTGTGTATGTGGCATCTGCACTCTGAGGTGGGCTCATGAGTTTCCTCCTTTTGAGCTAGTGGGGAAACACCTTGTCCTGCGGTGGCACGTCGGAATGAGGACAGGGGGAAAACCAGCAGACCGGGAGAGGATGCGCTAAAGGAAAACAGGAGAAGACCTTGTCCAGGGACATCTTTCTGTAGCGACTTTTGGGCCTTCATGCTCAACGAAAGGAGAGTAAAAGATCATTAGGAAGTCTTTACAAGTCAAGTACTAGAACGTGAGAAGTAGTGAATAGGTTTCGTCAGGCAAGTTCCTTAAAAAGATGCGGTTGTTCCAACAGATTCTCCCAGGCTCACAGCAAGTCTTTTTTGGCCATTACTCAACCTTGCTCTGCACCAGCTCTCCTTACAAGCGACTGATGCTAGTGTTGGCTCCTGACTGCAGCTGCTGGGCTGGAGGCGAGGATGGCGAGGTGCTGAAACCAGCTTGTATGAGGAAGAGTATTAGTCAGTGGTGAGCGATCTCCAGGGATGAAGATGTTAGGGGGACACATCTGCCTGCCTTGAGGTCTTGCAGTCTGCCTGTGGAGAGGTTCTCGTTGTTTGGCATTATCTTGAAGGATCCTTCGGATTTGATCGGCTTCCTCAAGAGCTATCACTTGTGGAGACTCTTCCAGTCTTATCTTTCAGCCACCAAGCATCTGGGGCGCTGGCTGCCACATCCCCGTGCTGGCAGCTCACCCCACCTCCTTCTCGCTGAGCAGGGAAATAGCAGTTTCGTCAAGCTGCCTTCGGCGTCATCCCTTCTAGATCCACTACAGTCCATGTAGCTGTAGTCCTTCTGGGTCCCTACATCTGTCAGAAAACTTTTACAGCGTATTTATTTATAGTCTAGTAACTCCAGTGTTTTCTTCTCTTTCCCTGGCCACGGTTGTCCCTAACCTCTGCTGTAGAGAGTGCAGCGGGCGCAGTGCAGCAGAGAGATTTCCCTGGAATGAGGCAATTTGTAGTGCCGACGTATGGGAAGGAAGAGGTGCCATCATCCACCTGGCCTCTCACAAACCACTGGAATACTCCTAGTCCATTGTTTCTGGGTTCTGTCTCTGCCTGCTAAAACAAAAATCGTTCCATTGCTTTCCCTGAAGTGCTCTCAACCTGTATTTTTACCGAGTGGGTTTCACTGGTAGTCTTGGTTGCCCTGAGTCTGTGCTCCAGTGCTGAGACGGGGCTAATGCTGGGGGAGAGCTTGTTTGTGCCACGGAGTCGAAGTTTCTCTCCTGTCAGAGGGGCTTCCTGTCCTTGATTGCGCCCCCTCACTGAAGACTGCAACATGTTTGGGTTTTTTTGCACAAGTGAGAGATGCTGTGCCCTGCCCCAAGCCTGTGGAGGACCTCGCTAATTTGCCCTTTGCCTGCAAAGGGCTGCCACGGGCCAGGGGCTGTCAGTTGGAGGCGTTCGCTCGGGGGCAGAGACCGCGTCCTCGTCGCAGTCAGGATGATGGTAGCTGTGTGGGGGACAGGCCTGGCTGCTCGGGTGCTGCTTCTCTTGTCAATTGTATTTACAGTCCTGGAATCCTGCTCCTGCGCAGAGAAATTGAGCCCAGGAGGGAGAGGGACATGCGATGGTCACACAGAAGGTCAGACCTGGTAGGCCTGAACTGGGTTCCACGGCTGTACTTGCAGCCTGTCCTTCAGCACGTCCCACAGGCAACTGGAAGAGGCCCTCGTGTCTTCCTTGGGTAAGGGTACGCTGTATTAAGTGTGTGTGTTGGTTTTTGGCACCTGACACAAGCTCTGTCCTGCCCCCTCGCCTCTCTTGCTTTTACCAGAGGACTGACACGGCAGCACAGCATTCGATGCTGCTCCGCTAGAGTTGTGCCGTGCTCGGCCAGCGGCAGCGTGGCCGATGCTCGCTGTGAGGATCAGGGTTGTGCGGAGGGGACAGGCATTGCTGCTTTTGGTTGCTGAAGAAACCACATGTGGGGATAGCTGGATGGGCGGGCGGTTGGGCTTCTCAAACCGGGGGGAATGGTGGCATGGAGGACATGAGCTATTAATTTAGGAGGGAAAAGCAAAGGCGAGTCTTGGGAAGAAAAAGTGCTGGTCACAAACGGGTGCTCTCCTGGGCTTCGGAGAGACCTGCCGGCAGCTTTCCCTTGGGACGGCGCTCGTGTTGGGTTCTGTGTTCCCCTGCCCCGGGTGCCTGCTGTGGGGTTTGGCATCGCCTCTGGCAGCATCTGGGTGCAGGAACCCGAGCAGAGACCCAGCAGTGAGCCATGGCTCTGGGTGCTGTTAGAGGCAGGTATGTCACTTAACGCGTGTGCGCGACTCTGCTGCTGCTTCCGAGACGACACCTCCTGTTGGTGTGGCACCTGGCCCCGCTGAAAGGAGCTGTGTTTCCCTTGGTGGAAGCGCCGTTAAGGTAAAACCGCAAGGACTCGGGACAGAAAGCTCACGTTGAGCACACTCTGCCCTTTCTGTGAGGGGGAACTGAAAGCATGTTTTAATCACACGAGGGAAATTAACAAAACACATATCCAGAAGTCATCCAGGACTCTGACCAGGTCTTAAAAAAAAATCACCTGCATCATAAACAACAGAAAGAAATTAGTTTCCTCTCTACTTGGCTGTCAAAAATAAACTCTGTGCCCTGCTTTAAGAGAGCTGCAATAAATTTTTTGGGAATTAGATGCGCCGGGGACAGGAGAGACTTTCTGGGACCTGTGGTTCTGGTTAGAAAAAGAGCCTCTGCGCTGCGGATGGAAGGGGTGGCACTCCCTCCTCCTCCACTGGAGAACAGGGAGCTGGAAGGGCCTACGTCCAGGTCCTACAGCCTCCCTGGATGGTGCCTGCATCTGTTAACGGATCATCTGAGCCTTTGCTGCAGTCAGATGCGAGGGGTACACCGGGCTCCTGGCTCTGGAAAGAAAAACATTCTCGGGGAAACTCAAGAGCGGCGTCCTCCCGGCGCGGTGTTCTCCTGCCAGGTGGGGATGGCCGTGGGGTTGGCGCTGGCCCCAGCGGTGTTGGCAGTCAAGACGGTCATAGCTGGAGTGTCGCCCTTCTGTGTGGAGTTTCTCCCCTGGCTAAAGCAGCTGGGAACCGGGGCTTCTAAAGCGTCATGTACGTTTGGTCTGTGCTAAACCAAGAGCTTCTTGATGCCAGCGTTACTCACTAAATAGCCCAGCTCTGCTCGGTTCCTTTCCCTGTTGGTTTAACTGCATTTACCCACTAAATTCTGTATTTCCTCCCCATGTGTCCCCTGGTAGCTAAACTGCAGCATTTATAGAAGAGAGGTCCCCTGGAAATGGCGCTTTCTGGAAGGGATGGGAATCTCCAGCTCCCCTGGTGTTTGTGCAGGACAGGTTGGGAAGGGCCCTGCAAAGGGCTCGGGTGTTTCTGGGGAGCCGTCGTGGAACCCAGTCCTCTTGTGTGCTCCCACCAGGGACCCGAGAGGCCACCTCTGATGCCTGTGAGGACGTGGCTCCCTGGGCGGGTCAGCCAGGCAGAGCGTGCTGGTGTCGCTACCCAGATTAACCGCCACAGGCCTCGAACTGCGGGCTCGTGTGGCTCTCATTGCTCGTTGGGCCCGACTTAAACCTGGTGGCTGTCCCGCTGGAAGTCCTCTAGCTTTTATGGGTGTAGAAAGGACTTCCCAAAACCAGCCTAGAGCCCTGTTGTGTTCCCGAGTCTGTGGGCAGCCTGGGCGGGTGGGAGCTCCTCTTTGATGCGAACCCTGCGTAAGTCCCGTCAGTGGGTTTGTACAGGCAGCAAAGGTGAGTGTTTTGGTGCTGGTCCTGTTGTTCCTGCTGTCACAGGGCTCCTACGGGAGAACAAAATGTGGTGGAGCCCCTTGGGGCTGATTCTTCAGCTCGCCCTCCTCACACAAAGTGCTGGCGGGAGGTAAGGAGGGGCTCCAGGCACTTCGAGCTGGGGTTGGCACTGCTAAGACGTGCTGCTGCCACCTCCCTTGCTGGCACGGGGAGAGCCAGGGCTGAGTCTTCGAGCGTCTCTGGTGCAGTGAGAGACGCGGTGCCAGGGCCGTGGTGCCTGGGGATGCCTCTGTGCTTTGCCCCAGGGAGCTTTGCCTCCTCTGATGCCCTCTTGGACAGCCCTGATAACTGTTGTGGCGGTTCAGGTGGACCCTGGCGCTGGATGCTGTTTGTTTTCCTCCTCCCCCCCGCCCCACCGTTTTTTCCCCCCATCCCAGTGCAACATTCCCAGCGGTTTCAGCAGGGAGCTGTGGAATGTCTCCTGCTCCCACTGGGGACCACCTGAACAAGCCGGGCATTGAGAAGGGAGCGCTGGGCTCAGCCACACACGCAGACAGGGAGGGCTCTCTGGTTTGGTCCCTGACCCCACAGTGAGAAGAAATAACAGGAGGCGAATGGTAACATCAAACAGGGCTGGGCCCGGCTTTCATCTCCCCGGCACGGCTTGGGGGTGGCCCAGAGGGAAGTGGAGGCTCTGGGGCTCCTGTTTGGGGAGCAGTGTCCTGTGCAGTGCCAACACCTCTGGCATCCTGCACTGTCTTGGCACGGAGGTGGCGTCCTCCCGGAGCAGGGCACTGCCCCACCAGATCGCCCCTCACCCACCCCGGGACGCTGGGCAGGCAGCCGGAGCCCTGCTGAGCTGCGTCTGTCACCGGCAGCCTGGCTGGGGCCACCCATGCCCCTGAGTGACCGCGGGTGCTTTGTCTCCCAGCAGAGTACCCACAGGGCCCGCTCCCCACCCTCTGGAACGAGCCGCCTGAGCTGCCCTCTGGAGCCGGCCCCTTCGACGCTGCCACCACCACAGCCCGGCTCTCGGACGCCACCGCCTTCCCCCCGTACACCCCGGAGCCGGAGCCCGAGGACACCACCCACCTGCACCGCCTGGATGCTGGGGACGGTACGTGGCTGTGCGATGGGCTGCCCGCGGGTTGCTCCGGGACACCCTCGCTGTGGAGTTATTCTTTATGGGCCCGTCACCTCCCGGGAGGTGTTTGAGCCACCAGAGGTGGCCCGTCCCCAGCCACGCTGCTCTGGGGGGGTCTGCCGAGGCCTTTCCTCCTGCCCCAGGCCTGATGCATCACAGCAGGCACCAGCAAGTGCCTGGAGCGTGGGTTGAGCTTCCACACGTGAGCGTGCCTGAAGCTCTTTGAACAGGAGCGTGAGCACCTTTCCTGGCTCCTGAACTACAGCAGACTTGTGATCTGGTTCCGCAACAAGCAAAGTGACCCTCTCGGTGCGCGTGTTCAACAGGAAAGCTGAGGGCCAAAGACCCGCTTTATGGCAGCTGTCCCTGTCACTGGGAGCTGGCTAAGGGACGAGTGGCTGGCTCCAGCCCTCAGCCCAAGGGCTCGATGCTACTGGGGCACAGGATCACACCTCGGCTGTGCGGTGGGGACATGGGAACAGGGCCACTACGGCTGAGGCAGGAGCGTGGCGCAATGGCTGGGGCCGTGCTGCCTGTGGGGGTGATCCCATCGCCTTTCCCTGGGGACGTGCAGGGGTGATCCCCATCGCCCTTCCTGGCTGGGACCCGCCGGCTCTGCTGAGCTCATGCCGCCTCTGTTCTCTGTCCCTGCAGGCTCGCTGGGGCCCGGAGCTATCAGTGCCATTGTCATCGCCTCCCTCCTGGGTACGTCTGTGCTTGTGGCCCTGGTCGTCATCACACTGAGGAAGTTCTCTGCCTCCTGAGCTCAATAAAAGATTTTTCTGTAGCACAACTGGCCCGTCTCCTGCCCTCAACTGCTCCTGCTCTGCCCAGGGCCCTCTGGGGAGAAATGCTGCTGTGGATGTGACAAAGGGCACCCTAGTCTCTGCGCTGGGCAGCAAAGCTGTGCCCCCAAAGCGCTCTTTGCTGCTAGCATGCGGGTCTCCTGGGCACACGGAGTCCTGGGAGGCTTGGCTGCAGCAGGCAGCGTCACCTGGGCGGCGGTGAGTGGCTCTGGGCTGGCAGCAGCTTTCTTGGGTCTTGCCGGGGTGGTGGTAACGGTGTTGGGCACCAGCTTGCACAGCTTTCCTGGGGAAGGGTTGTTCACTTGGTGTAAGCTGCCCTGATGCTGCCCTTGGTCTCACCCCACGTTCATGTTCAACCCCGCTTCTACCCCCCGCCTTTGGGCCGGTTACCCCGCACTGGTCGCACTGGAGGGGACTGGGGAGGGGGCGAGGACAAGCGGTCGGTGTCGGAAGAAGACAGACGCGGGTTGCTTTGGTGCTGGCTCGCTCACCTATATTTCATCACACGGAAGAAAAAAAAACGAGACGACGCGAAGTTCCCCTCAGGTGGCTGAGGCGGCCCGACGGGGGCTTGGGGTGGGGCTCCAGCCCGTGCTTGTGGGCCCCAGGCCTGGCCCTGTACAACACTGGAGACCACTGAAACGGAGGCGTGCAGGGCTGGGTCTGAGTAAATAACACTGGGTGATGCCACTTGGTGCCAGGAAACAGCACAGCCTGTGCCTAGGGTTTGGAGTCCGAAGAAGTCACGACAGAGCAAGAAGGGCCAGAGCGAGCCCCAGGGCTCGGCGGTGGGTGGGTCGTGGGACAGTGTACGGCAGCCCTGAGCCCCTCTCCCCCAGAGAAATGCAGTGAGGAACTGGCGTTCTAGCAGTGGGGAACCTTGGTCAGCCTCATCCCCACTAGCGAGAGAGCAGTTTCTGGTGGGTATGGGAGCATCTCTGTGCTGTGAGGAACATCCCCAGTGGGCGTGTGGGGGCAGTAGGGCCTGGGCTGGGCCGCGAAGCTGGGGGATCTGGGATGTGGCAATTTCTCAGACAATTTTAAAGGCTTCCTAGATCTGGAGCTCCTCAGGTCTTTGCATCAGAGAACTTAATGGCTGCCGCAAGGTCTGGACCCTGGACCGGAGGCTTGGTTGTCCTCAGTGAGGTGACTGTGGGGTGTTGTCAGGAGGGGCCTGACTTGAGGTGTCCCCATTAAATGAGCCCGAGGCACTAGACTGGAGGCTGTGGTCCCTTCCTGGCCCCCAGCTCTGGGCTGGGCACTGGCAGGTGGCTGGGAGGCTCTGGCTGGTGCCAGCTGCCCCGGGGCCCTCTCCCTGGTGTGCTACAGGTGGCCAGGGCAGGGACAGCCCTGCTGGCTGTTGTCACATGCTAACATGGTGATACTGAACTGGCCCTGACGGGGAAAAATGCCTTCGCTCTCCCTTCATTGCTGCGGCTCCCACCAGTTTGGTCCTGGGGGCTGGCTGCAGCCCCCCCACTGCAGGGCTGACTCTGGGCCAGCTGTCCCAGGGCTGCGGTGACAGTATGGACAGCCTCGAGGGCAGCCCCGGCCCCCCTCAGCTGGGTCTGGCCTCATGCCCCCCGCCCCACGTGTAACCTGGGCCCCGGGTGGCCCAACGACCAGCTCCAGAGCCCCCCTCCAGCGGCTCCCGGGGTCCTGCTTCGTCCCCTCACTGCCACCGGCAGGGCCGCACTTCTCCGCTCTGTGCCTGTGGCTGGTGTGTGGCTCCGTCAGCAGGCGGCTGCTCTCCATCCCCTCCTCAAGCACAGCCACGGCACCGCCGGAGTGTGCAGCAGCACAGGCCATGGTGCCTGGAAGACTCTCCTTTGTAGTGTTACAGAACAATGCCGAATAATTGATCTCCCTGATGGACGCTGGCCACAGCCCAGGAACAGTCTGTGGCCACACGCGGGACTGTTCAGAGCGAGGTGGCTGCCGTGGGTCTGTGCCCTGGCCGGTCTCAGTGCTGCGCCCTGGGCTTCATGCGATGCTCAGTGCCGCGGCTGGAAGGATGTGATGATCTGTCCCTGCTGGCGACGGAGGATGTGCGTATATACACAGAGGTGAGCCTGTACAGGGGTTTGCGCTCACAGGTTGTGTGCGCAGCTGGGTGGTGTGGGTTACAAGCATGCGGGCAGCGATTGTGGGACAACAGCTCCTGGGGTAACGTCACCATCCTGCTGCGCGGCAGCTGGGCTCTGCTGGTGCTCCCGTGGTACATGGCGGTGTGCGGGGAGGCGCTGGCACAGCCACCCTGCCCTGTGCCACGGCAGCAGTGAGTAGCGGACACCGGGAGTGCTGGATCAATGGGGCAAGGCCGTGGTGCCAGGCTTCTGCAGCGGCTCTGCAGGGGGGACGCAGGCTGTGGAAGAGGGGGTGAGCCATGGGGCAGAGCCCGGACGTGCTTCGAGGCCATCATGTGGGTCAGGGCTGGCGAGGCTGGGCTGCTGGTGGAGTGGGGCTGGGTATGGAGCATTTTGGAGCCTTTGACTGGAAACAGATCGAGGGTCTGCTGGTGGGAATGGGCCCAGCAGCTTCCCAGCAGGACGGAGGGAGGTGGTGGAGTTCCTGGGGCTCGTCCCAGCCTGGTGCCAACAGGCTGCAGAGGCGGCGAGACAGCTCCTCTGCCTATCACGGGTAGAAACTGAAACAGTTTTAGGAGGGCCCCAAACTCAAAAGGTAGCAATGAGCTATAAGGGCTCAAAACAACATTAATTGCTTAGTTACGTTTGCGGCCACACGCCTTTCCCAGGCGGCCTGACCCAGCCCCAGCTGGCACACTGGGGGTCAGCTGGCCAGCACCTGATGGCCTTTGGGCTGTGTCCGTTTGGCTCGTGCTCTTTGGGGCTTTACAGAACACCTGGAAAAGGGGTTATTTTAGCCAGTTCGAAGCACTGATCTCCAGGGAAGGATCAGTGCTGCGGGAAGCGTGGTGGGGAGCCCGGGAACTGCAGTCTGTTTGTTCAGGGGTGCGTGTGCCTGGTCTGGCGCACCAGGTCCTGCACCACGGCACCACCGCCACGTCCTCCCAGCTGGCCGCCTCTGTCCTCTGCCCCTCTCCCAGAGGCACTCCAGACGCTCGGGGACAACAGCAGTCATTGGCGGTTTCTGCTGCCCAATTTCCTCCGCTGACTGTCATCTGACTTATGCACCCGGAAACACTCCTTCAAGTTCTGGGCTCGGATTTTGGGGTTCAGGATCTCCTCCCCCATAGAACTGGGGAACCAGCCCCTCTCCTGGTCGTGAAGACGCTCCCCAAATATCCAGCCTAAGCAGAGACAGAGACAGGCATAAATGGGGACAGCTGTTCCTGTGCTGGGACAGTTGTGCTGTGAAGAGCCTACGGAGCTGGCAGTGCTTTCTAGAAGCTGCTTCAAGGCCCGTGCTGGAGCAGCCCCAGTTTGTAAATCTAACCAAGGAGGTCCACTTGCCTGAGCAGCACTGCGTTTGGACAACTGGCTCAAGGGACGCCAGCAGAAAGCAGGCACTGCTGCCACCGAGTGCTCTCCGCTGGCCCTGATGCTACAGGAGTGGTCCACAGCAGAAACCCAACGTGACTGAGTTTACCAGCTGCAAGCGTGCCCTAGAGACTGGGACCAGGCGGCTGTGAAGCATCACCAAGGTAAGAACAGCTCTGGGTTACATCTCGGCTGGCTGTGCCAGAGCCCTGCTGTGGCCCACAGCCAGTGCCAGGGCAGCTGCGCCAGCATTGCCACAGCTCAGGGCAGCCTGGACTTGCTGTTTTAGGAGGAGGCAGTAGCGCTCTCAGCTGTGATGCCAGTGCCAGCGTCTCTCCCTGGCAGGAGGACCCCTCCAGTCTGCCTGACAGCCACCTGTCTACGGTGTTCTCCACTCCCGGCCCAGTCCCAGCCCGTCCCCTGTACCGTCATCTGTCTTGTCCAGGATGTTGAGGACGTCAGCCAGCTCTAAGGACAGCTCATCCGGCTGCTGGGCCACATATGGGTGGACACACTGGATCTGCGGACAGTCTGCCAGGGAAGAGGGTGAGAGTGAGGCATGGTCTGGGACAAAGCCTGCTGTGGGACAGCATGGCTTGGGTGAGTACAGGACCACGAGCTCTGATCTGGTAAGAAACCCCACAGAGGCCAAGGGGTGCCCCAGCCACAGGGACTGGGGGAGTACCTCTGGGGGGACGGGAGCTGGGAGCACGTCACCACCGCAGTGCCCCGTGAGCAGCTCGGGCAGGAGGAGGAGTGCTGGTGCAGCCCAGCCCAGGTTGGAGGGTAGGGCGGGGCCCAGAGACAAGTGGGGATCGATGGTGGTAACAAGGGGAGCGCAGGGAGAGGGTGTTGCCGAGGCCCCAGGCCTGGCGCTGGACTGAGATCAGAGTGCAAGAAGGTGCCCTGGGGTAGAAGTGAAGAGCTCCTATGCCGTGTCTCTTACCAACAAGTCTGGATGTAAACGAAACAAACTTGGTTCTTCGGTTTGGGGCCAGCGAAATCATCCAGCGCTTCATTTCACTCCTGGATAGAGGAGACAAACCGAGGCTATGAGTATGCGATAGCCACAGGGACCCTAGCTCTCCTGCCCTGGGCTCCTAATTCCTCCTCTCACAGCCCTTTCCTGCCTGCCCCCCGGGGTCCTGGACTCACTGGTAATGCTGAGACCCCCTCTTGCACACACCAGTTGGATGTCACACGTGTCACAGCGCCCTGGGCCCTGCCGCACAGGCCTGGCTGGCTGCAGGGCCTCCATGCTGGCTGTCCCCCCACGCAGCAGGATGTCCCTTTGGGCAGCAGCACGGCTTCAGAGAGCCTGCAGCAAGGTGGTGGCCTGGCATCCCCCAAGCTCTGACCCGCAAAGGCAGCTCCTGTCTGAGCTGGGTCAATAGGAGCAGTTCTTCCTGGAGAAAAGCAGTTAGAGGAACCATTTATTCCCGCAGCTGCTGTGCGGGAACGTTTAAAGGGCAGAGCTGATTATTTCACTTTTAGACGAATGCTGCGGCATACCAAGGGTACGGCTCACTTGGCAGTGGATAAGATGACAGGCTCGTGTGAACATGTTGCCAGATTCAGTGCGCTGTTATGCAAAACCTGCAGCGGGAGGGTGAAGATTTCTGAGGCGCTGCAGAAGCCCTAGGCCTGGCGCTCCCTCGAGGCTTCCCTCAGCCCCACTTGGAAACGGGGCAGTTCATCTTCACGGGCTCCAGCTCCTGCCTGGAGGAGCAGCTGTGCTGCCAGCCCCGAGGGAGACAGAACTTTCTACCTTCTCCGACGGCAGTTTTAAAGCTGAACATGACACACATCTGAAGCCACCAGAATGTCTTCTGGGAGGAGAGAGGCCTAAAAGGGAGATGTGAAGGACGAGTGCTATCGGGCTGATCTGCAGGGCTGGGAATACCTTGTGCTTCAGGCTGCAGTGTGATGCCAAGGACCAGTGAAAACAGCTGCAGGTGGAGCGCAGCCCCGCACACCATGAGGATGTGCAGGATGAGGGCTCTGTGCACTGAGGGGATGGCACGTGGAGATCACACCGAGGGTCGCACTGTGCTTGTGGCCCTATCTGCAGGCGGCCCTTGCACACAGCTCCTTGCAGGGCTCTCTGTATCCTACCTGCAGCTCCCAGCTCCTCCCAGCCTGCAAGGGGCCGACCTGCGCTCCAGGCCTGCCCCTGCAACCAGCTGTGTCCCAGTGTCAGCTCCTGGCGGAGCCCACCCAGCACATCAGCTACAAGCTGCCACCAAGCAGGTCATCGTCGCTGTACGGGCTCAGAGCTGGGAAATGCTGCAAGAGCTGTGGAACAGATGCAGCAGTTTGGCACCCACTTATCTCTTCTAATTCTTCAGTTTTCTAGTTTGCGCCTGGTACTGCCCCAATCATCCCTGCAGCGGTGGAAGAGCAGCCTTCAGCCTCTGTCACACCTCAGTGCACAAGATCAGCTGTCAAGCTGTGTGCGGGATCACACGCTCACTCTGGCCATCCAGAAGGTGGGACAGGATGCGGTGGCACAGAACTGTATCCGCCTCCCCCAAGTTGAGGCAAACCCTGGCCTGGTTTATTGTTCTCTGCACAGCTCGGTCTCACAGACGTCAAATGTGCGCTTGCCCTGCATAACATGACTGACATCTCTATTTTCAGTACAGCAAAGCTGCAGTCACACGTCTGGGGAGAAGGAGCAGTTGCTCACTGTGCAGGGGGGCTCATCTTCCTGATGCCAGTGCTGCACTGCGCTGGGGGGGTCAGGGGGCAGCCCCCGGGGCTGCAGCAGGATGTGGTCCCAGCCGGGGCTGTACTTCGTTAAGGGATATGGAATGTCAAACACTGGCCTACTGACAGCAAAGTGATACCAAGCTGGGGCTGCGCATCAGCTCTAGCAGCTGTTTAGCTGGTGGTGCACGTACACCTACAACAGCACAGACACTGCGCCTAGAAAACGTGGGCCTGGTAAGGCTCGGGTCAATGAGAAAGCCGTGCCCTGAGCTCCAAAACAATCAGGTCTGTGTTAGCGCAGCTGAATCATTTGCCCAGTCGGCGCTTGTTGGAGCCTGAAGTGAAAAATCAGTGAGCCAAAAAAGCCTGTATCCAGGGAGACAAGGAGGCCCCAAGCAGCAGAAGGGCTGTGCAAGATGAGCACCGTCTGTGGAAGGTGCTGAGAAAGAGGCCTCTTCTCCACCTCTGCCTACAAGCAGGAGCCACTTTGCTTCACGGGGCTGGTCACGCGTGGTCCTGATCTTTGCGAGTGAGCCAGCTGAGCCGCTGTAGTCTGCACAGCACACATCCTACTTGCTTCTACTTTCCGCATATGCTGCAGGCTGTAAATTACTCAGGCTCCCGTGCGGGGCTGATTTCTGACCACTCTGTCCCAGAATGCAAAGTACCTGTCCGTCTTCCACCCCCAGTGCTACACACACACCATACAGGAGAAAAACCTGCCTAGTTTCACTAGTGCCGTTCAGCAGGAGAGACCGAAGGCAACCTCGGGAGAGCGATGCTGGGCAGAGAGGCTTGTAGGGCTGCAGTGGGACCTCTGCCTGGCCCTGGTGAGCCCGGAGAGCTGGCCCCCATGCAGGCAGGGTGCTGCCGCTGCACGTGTGTAGGGAGAGCAGTGCTGAGCGCCGGCAGGGAGACTGTTGTACTCACTGGGACGATGCCTTCAGCATGTAGCTGGCCTCCCGGTCATCCGCATTCTCCAGCAGCCTCAAGATGAAGACGTTGGCCAAACTCTGCCCCTGGTCTTCTAACTCCTCTACCCGAAGAAGCCCCCGGGGAGCCGAGTCAAACACTTGGTACTTGTCCCTGGGAGAGGTTAGAAGATTAGGAAAAACTGCAGTTATCCCAGGAGACTTTGGCTTCAGCCACCCAGAACTGTACTGCAGGCACGGACCAGGAACATCTTGCATGGCAGGAGGATAAAAGATGCCCTCTTGCGGGAAGGGATGAGCGGGTGGCTATGAAAACCCACCGCAAAGCAAGAGACCCTCTCCTTGCTCTGCCTTAGGCGTCCCGTGT
This sequence comes from Rynchops niger, assembly GCA_013400035.1. Lineage (NCBI taxonomy): Eukaryota > Metazoa > Chordata > Aves > Charadriiformes > Laridae > Rynchops > Rynchops niger. The sequence continues at coordinate 558,886 of VXBH01003957.1, read as the reverse complement.
GGCCTAGAAGAAGTCTCTTGCTCTAAGCTCCCCATGTACAAAACACAGACAGTGCTCCCTCAAAGGGGACTGTGAGGCTTAATTCATTCCTATTTGTAAAATGCCTCTGTGTTTTCTGGATACGGGCTGCCGCAGAACCAAAATATTTCCAGGTGTACAGACACTGCGGCGGCATGTTTATTAGAAACGTTGGACTAGAGAGATGCTCTCTACTGGTGAGTCCAGTTAATGCTACAAAGAACGTGCTGTTCTCTGGGACCCGACTGTTTGTGCTGCTGTATTTCACTAGTGTCTAGTTGCACAAGACATAGTCCGAAGCATGATGACATTCTCCTCCTCCTGAGGCAGGTTACACCATGTCAAATATAATCGCTACCCTCAGGCCTAAATTTATACTTCTGCTGCTCAAATTTTCTAGCCTGCTTTCTTAGAAGTTTCACTGACTAAGTCTGAGCTGTTCTTCAGAAAGGGATGAGTCAAAAATCGCTTCTTGACAGAAAGACAGGCCTCCTGGGTCAGCCCACCAGTGGATGTAGCTCACTAGTGGATACATGCTCATTTACCCTCTGGGAGACCTGGCCTGGAATCTGTTCGAGTCCTGTTTGCCATAAATTTTCAGCTGGAAAGAGGCGTGCCCCCCATGAAGAGCCAACTGTGCTCAAAGGCAAGGTGACAGCTGGAGGAGGGTGTATAGGTCAGGCCAGGATACCTGGGGGACAGGACAGGGGCGCAGCATCACAGCTTGGATAAAGCCAGGGGCAAATAGGACTAATGAAGTGCCCCGTGTATTACCCCAATTTTGCACTCACCCAGGAATTTGCCGGCAAATTACCAGCAGATCATTGAAAAGGAACAAGTAGATTTCTCTGAAGAGTTTCTTGGTGCGAAGTGTTCGTGATGTCTTTGGACCATTCATTTGCTGCAATTCCCCCTGCTTCAGTAGCCAGCGGGAGTGAGAGATGATGGGCACAGACTAGAAGTGAGGAAAAGACAGCAAAGATCAGGAGAGCCGCAAAAACCCATGGGCTTGTGTGGTCAGGATGCCAAAAGCAACAGGAGATGCAGAAGGAAGCGTAGTGTGCTCCCATCACAACTCGCACTGCAGAGGATGGAGCAGAGCTGGACAGAGAGGGCAGTGTGCTCTGCCATCGACACCGCAGCCCGGCACAGAGTGTGACAGAGCTCGGACAGGGACACGGCAGGGGCCCAAGAATGAACAAACGCTCAAGGACGGTGATGCTGGAGTGCCAAGTGATGAATTTAAACACCAGGCTATGCCCCACACAGCCTGATCTGTCTCTGGGGGAATCCCATGTCTCATCACCTGGGCTGAGCCTTTCTGGCCAGACAGACTGACTTTCAAAAAAACGCATATTTGGCCTTTTGGCTACAGAAAACCCCAGGTTAAACAGGTTCTTACTGGATGGATCTGTTCCAGCGAGGAGGAGATACCGCCCCTGCAGCCACAACAGCCACAACTTCTGCTAGAGTGTTACCACATGTTGTGTTAAAAACAAGAAGTCCAGAACAAAGGACATCTTATATTAGAAGAATGCTATGCTTCCAGTCAAACGACTGAAATATTGGAAAATATCAGCATCACTGCTACTCTTTCCACCTTCACTCCCTCCCCGTGTCTGCCACATGCACGGTGGCACAGTCTTTCTTTCCGCACTCTTGGACCGTTTTCCCTAGAAGAGCCCCGTCTGCACCAGTGCCCAAGGCAGAGCTGCTGCGGGGTGAAGCAGCTCCTGCCTGTCCATACAGCCTCAGCTTTACAAGAGATGAAGGCAGTCTGGTGGCTATCCCGATCTACCCTGTCCTGTGGACTGTGGTCTAGCTCTGACACGCTGATAAAGTGCTCTGGAAAATCAAATTCTCGGGTGCCCGGTGTGGCTTTCCGAACAAATCGCCTCTGAATTTTTTTGCTTCGGTTGTCCAGGTACATAAAATGTTGCTGGGAAGCTAAATATCCTCCTTAAAATTTGCAAAGCAGACAGACCTGAGAAGCATCTCCATAGCACTCAAGAAAAGAAATGGCAATGTTATACTAGCACTGGAGTTTCATGGCATATATTAAATGAGATCTGGTCAGACACCCCTAAATATTGACTCAGTCATTCTCTGAGTGGAGCCAAAATAGGTCATCAGCAGGTAATTAGAGACTGTACATAATGCATAAACCCAGGAATGAATCAAAATGGTGGGACTGTGACAGTCTTCATTTATGGTATTTTCCAGCTTGGAAGCGTTTTGCTTCGTAGATTTCATTTTCCTTTCACGTCATTTGTAATGTAAAATAACAGCTGAAAGCTGACCTGTATTTTGAAGAGAGGCGAGAGGGAAGAGCCAGAACTGAGTGCTGGAGCAGGAGCCACCCACTGCGCGCAGGCGGTTTGATGCCAGTGTGTCACATCTGTGTACACACACAACACGCTGGCCTCAGTGCTGTCCCCAGCCTCTGCAGCGCGATTGCACGCAGATCACACGAACAGATACAGTGCCTGCAGCAGCATCCCCTTCAAAGGCTTTGGAGGGGGACAGGGTAGACCAGGCCACCACTGAACACTCACTAAAGGGAGTGCAACGAGGTTACAGCTGCCACCTATGTGTGCACAGCCCCTAGGTGCTGTTGGTTCGCTGTCTGCAAAGGGGTACCAGCCTATGCTTATACCTTGATCTTGAATTCCAACTTCTTCTGGATGCTGATCATCTGCTCTGTTCGGCTCATCTTCCTGACACCTTCATTACATGCTTTCACCACCTGGGAAAAAGAGAGTAGAAAGATTTGCCTCCACTGGCCTTAAGCAGGTAAGCGATGACAGCCAGCACAGAAAGGCCTGGCACGACAGGGTAAGTGCCCTGCCATAACAGGAATTGACCAAGCCAAGCTCTTCTATCAGCACTGTATTTGCATGAAAAAGAAGAGAAAAAAAAGAAAGAAAGAAAAAAAACCCCAACAACACCATCCCCCCCCAACACCCAGAAGGTGTTATGCTGGAAAGCAACTATCAGAGGACACCTTAAATGGCTGCATTGTTACTGAACCAGACAGGATTAAGCAACACTCCTGGTTGCACAGCAAAGGGAACAGCTCATTTGCCAGGTCCTGACACACCACGTATCTCATCTTTCTTGTCCTCAACACTTGAAACGAGGTACACACGCAGTACCCTCTTCAAGAAGAGAACGAAGCCAAAGATCCTCATTTCAAAGATGCAAAAGCTGTGGTTCTGCCCAGCAGCATCAGATGCCAAAGCTATGAAACGTCCCAGGGAAAGAGACCTTCATCATACAGAGCCCAGCTGTGTTCCGAGTACAAACTTTTAACTGAAAAGCCACAACCAACATGCAGGCACTACCCTATTGCAGGGACCTTAACCTAGATGCCATTGCCTGTTTCATAAGGAGCAACTCCCTGGAGAACTGGCTAGGCAGAAAAATTATGTTGGAGAACAAGCTCTGCTTTGTGCTCTGTTTCTGCTCCTCAAAATCCACCAGACTATCAGCAACTGAAACCTTGATCAGCTCCTACTTATCAAATAGGATACCTATATAGAAAATAAGCACCAGATGGTCTCTGTTGTGATGCCTGCACCTAGCTGGCCATAGGCACGTAAACTTAAACATTTTCAGATAAGTAATCATGCAAAGGGAGGTATGAAATTGATCACGAGTCACTGACAGCTGAATATAAAAAGAGCATTTTTCCATCAGCAGTTGTAGTCAGCTGCGTACCACAGGAACAGCTTTCCCCAGGCTTTTGATCAATGGAAAAACAACTGGCTACCAGACACATCATGAGGGATTCTGCAAATACTAACTAATGCAGGACATTCTTCATTGCTAAGGTCTCTGTTTTTATCCCTAGCGATCTCCAAAGCGTATACCTCCTAGACTAGTTCAGGGCCAATCCAAGAGCCCATTTTGTTCTGGTATTTCAGTCAGAAGCCGCAACTGTATCCTCAAGCTGATGTTCTAGTTTTCAACTTCAAATGCTTATCTTCAAGAGATGTTCCATGCTCCTGCCAGAGACGGGTTCTGTCTGTGTCAGGAACTGCACAAATGGAAAACATCCCAATGCCTTCCTGGTGTTTTGTAGGGAGCAGTAACTAGTACAGCTGAGCACCACACCTACCTACCAGCTTCAGGGAAGAGGGCTAAAAGCAGGCTTGAGTACTTCATTAAGAAACCATTATTCTAGGTCAGAAGAAGCAGCACGCTGTATTGGAGGAAACCTGACACAGTTGTACTCTACTGCCTATTGCAGCTAATTATACATCTCAGTGGGACCCATCACCTTCAGGTATCTGCCAAAACAGTTTGTATTCATGAAGACCCCAGGGGAAAACACTCTCTCTGCCCTTTCCTACAGCAGAAACACACACATCTGTTGTTAGCAAGGGATTCCTCATAATTGGCATCTAAGTGCTGCTAGATTAGTCCATTTTTGAGAGCAAGGAAGACTTAAGAAAATTACTCTTGAAACACAGTGACAGGACTCAAAGGGACAGCTCCAGGAGTCAATATAGTGTGTAGGTTTTTTCTGGAGGGAGGAACTGAGCATGATGGTTTAAATTCAATGGCCTTCAGTTAGCTCATTCAAACTTACTGTTTCCAGCTCTTTATGTGCATCCAAGGCAGTGGTTTCCCTGTCAGACTTCTCTTCCACTTTCTTCAAAATATTCTGCGATGGAAAGAAAGACTGTGTTAACTCTGATCCCAATTTGATAGCACAGAAAAGTCTTTGCTAGCCGCTGAGTTATTTCTAGCCATCAGCCTAATTACAGGACAGGTGACAGAGTAGAGTGACTCCCACCTCTTAGCTTCTTTTTTTCATTACAACCTGCTCCTATCTGACCTTATGTCTAAAAGAAATATAGCAGGCAGACTCCTATTCCATAAATATAAATGAATAAATAAAAATAGCTAGAGCTAGCACTCAGAGGCAGTGCTACTGGTAGTCCCAGTGGGATAAGACCGTTTGGGACCAAACTGCCTCCTCATCCCTAGAAGCATGTCCTCCAGCACAGTGTTTAGACAAGCTGGCAAAACACAGGGGGAAGACAGCTGACAGAGTCTGGTCCAAGTCACCACGATGTATTTACACGTGGAGCATTTCCATGTTCTGCACTGTTCACCTGCATGTCAGCATCCTAACTGTCAGGCAGCTGGGTTGATGGACTGTTGCTACCCCTTCTAGCAGCTTGACAAAGTTCCTCCTCAACTCTTTTGCTAAGGAAAAGCTATCTGGCAAATTCAACACTAATTTGGAGATGGTTTCTGAGTGACTGAAATCTTTTTTTCTATAGCTGTTGAGAACGTCTGATTCCGTGAAAGGGCTGCATCCACCTCAAGTCTTGATCATGGCTGTATCTCAGCCTCATTCACAACTCCTGGAAAAGAAAATTCCAGGAGTTATCCAGAAGACTTTCGGGAGAGATAGAAGAGCAAAACTCTACCTGCACCAGCAGCTTAAGCCGAGTGATCCTTTGAAATGGCAGAATCAGGAATGAAGAAAAGGACAAGCCTTTGCACTTGGGATCCAGCTCCAGCTGAGAGATCAGTTCCCGGAAAGCTGGCTTGTCTTGGCTGAGAGGAGAGAGAGAAGGTGAGGTCTTTGAGTGCTACCCTGCCTGCAACTCTGGTATGTGGCTGGTGACCCAAAAGGAGCTTGGTCCCAGAAACAGCATCTTCTTGGCCTCTCCCAATAAGAGAAAAGAGGGGAGGAGGGGACTGAATGCTTCTAGGTGTATTTTAGTTTGAATCTAGAACTATTTATAGTGTTGAGGGAGGGAAAAAATAGACTTTTAATGTACAAGCCATGGTAGTGTTCACATGTGTTAGCACATCTAGCTCAGCAGCATACGCTGTGTGCGTAGGTGTGCGTGAATGGGGTGTGTGTCCAAGTAGATGAGTCAGAGGCATAATTATATATTTTTACACAGTTGGAACTCTGTGACAAGGTGAAATTCACACAGTCGTAAGAACAAGACAAGCCACAAAACGGCTCAAGCTTGGCTACTCCTGCCTGCTTAGCTGAAGGATGGAAATCATTATATGGCCTGAGAAGGGCATGGGCCATGCCTGGGCCTTCCCTGATGGTGTTTGCAGCAGGCGAGGGCATTGCTGAGCCATGGACACAGCTGCACAGAGCAGCCTCATGAGCCCCAGCTGCCGTAGTCAAAGACAATGCCTCTTGGCAACTGCAGGGCCCTGAGGAAGACTTACGCTGCTGGAGTCCTGGCTAGCAGAAACAGCATGGCTGAGAAGGCATTGCTAACTATGCAAAACCTGCCTTTACCGTGTGGGACTCGCAATGATCCAAGAGAAGCCATTGTAAGTGCTTCTCCCTGCTGCAGCAGGTACTTGTGCGATGGTGTGACTCACTAGGGCCACAGCAGAATGGACCTGTGTGTGTTTGAGGAACAGCCAAATGGGGGGAACTGTGACACACCTCAGGCTTCGAGCTCAGCCAAGTGCTGCAAAATCCTTCTGCTACCTAGGACCCTGTGGAAGGGAGTCTATTCTTTTCAATTTGCTTTAGGTTCTCCTGCAGACAAAAAGAATTGCTGCCCTCTAAATTAATATCTAGGAATACCTCTATCTTCAACAGGTCCTTTTCAAGCTCAAATAATCCAGCCTATTGCTGCTTTGCTTCCGAGTGTTTAGCTAACAGCTCAAGGCAAACTGTTTATACTCTGCATTTATACTGATCACCTCTGACTGAAGAAAACCCTGCAGTACCCTCCTTTTGGAGAAAACAGTTGGCCTAGCTCAACAGACGCCCCTTAAAATGTTTTTTTTTTGCCTCAAAAGCTGGAGAGCAGAAAAAAAGAAAGGATTAGGGCTGTTAGGCTCCCCTGAACCAGCTGCTGCTATGGGGAAGAAATACAGTGCTGCATGTGCAATGGGCTGCCCTGAAAGAATCCAGGACACTGTATCTAAAGAAAAATTAATCTCCTGATCAAAGACAAGCTTGTAGGGCACTCTTTGTTTTGAGCTGGCATAAGAGTATTCCTACCGGGCCAAAAGATTTGCTAAACTTGAAAAATACTGCAAAAATATTTGGATTATGTTCTGAGGCCTAGGTAACATCTGCGTGTGTAACACCAGAATGTGAAGAAAATGGCTTTTTTTCTTTTTCTTTTAAGAAAATTTTGTTGTTCTGAAAAAAAAAAATTCTCAACTTTGTGTGGGTCAAATGCCTTGCTGAGGAGTCAGGAAAGTCAGTGGCTGTTCTTGTCATCAAAGAACTGTATTAGATTCTTGGCCTTTCAATCTCTTGTCTCTACTTGCAGTTTAAAAATACATACACTTCACAAATGTCCCCCCTTGCGCACCATAAATATTTCCTACAGTCGGGAACTGCTGACTCTGAATTTACTTCGTATGTTACTTGCATACTATATCACAGCACCCTTACTATAAAAGCCTTTTAATTGTGTTTTCTTTTTAGAGGTGCAGTGAAAAATCAGTGAAGTGGGAAATCCTGTTTCTGTGCTATCCAGCCCTTTCTCATAAATATCAAAATTACAGCTAAATCTGTGGCCTATACAGTTTTGCAAAATAATTTAGCATCGAGCACTGGAACTCACAGAAGCTGCTTGTAAGCTCTCTCCTGGTAGGTCTGGTTGGAGACGTAGGTGATGTACACAGAGAAGTGATTAACTGTATGCTGGTAGACAATATCGCACACATCTGAGATCACAATATTCTCTTCCACCCGCTGCTCGAGGTCCAACAGGAAGCTAGATGAGAAACCCAGCGCTCATATTAATTGTGACCTGTCTGCCCCAGGTAGTTCCCAGCAGAAGCCCTTGGGGTTCAAAGCAATGAATGCATCCACAGGGTCTTTGAAAAGACCGTAGGAAACAGACTGCCCCTAGTCAGCTCCTCCATCCCTCTACAAATGAGGTTAGCTAAAGCAATGCCATTCAGCTGGATGAAAATCCAGCAGCAGTTTTCTTACCGCTCACTAACAGCCATGACATCCAGGACGTTGGAGAAGAGGATGTGTGCCTCAGACTGGTGTAAGATCTTTTTCAGACGTTCGTTTTCCATGAAGTGAGACACCAGCAGATTCAGACTCTTGTAATATGAGGCTTCGGAAGTAACCAGCTCAAACATGGCCTGTGAAAGAATCCAGAAGGAAAGAAGGAAATCAGCAGGTACCTTTTAATTCTATAGAGAGGCACACATCACGTTAACGAGAACATCCGTGCTGCACACAGTTATGGACCTTGCACCCACCCTCCAGGCCCAGAGTACAGGGAGAGATAAGCACGCAATGGCGTTTGCCATGTGTTACATGGGATAGTGACTTGAACAGGGAAGATTTCCTCCCTCAACCATCAGCCCTGGCTACTTCTGTTTCTCTCCTAAGTTGTTTGACCCCATTTCCTTCCACTGAATCTCTCCAGCAGAATTATCTTTTTTTTTCATTATATATAAGCAGCCTGATTTTGTGCACATGCCCATATAAGAGCACTTCATGGGCTTCCTCCTTCCTTCCTAGCATCACTCACTCTTGACGTGAGGCTGCTCCAGGCACTGGCCCCCTCTATATCCGCTCGTCAGAGTCCTACACTTTCACCTCCCTTTTGGGGAGTCCCCCTTGGCAGCCCCCTTACACCCTCACACCTCCTGCTGACCAGGACAGTGCTGGCCTGCTGCTCTGCTCGTTGTGGTTTATTGTGCTACTCAGGAGGGTCTCACAGCTGTGATGCTCCAAGCCTCCGTGTCTTCCCTGACCCGAAGGAAATACAGCTGTAACTGTCTAAGTGAGGCTCCCTGGCCATACACTTTTCTGACCCAATTCACCAAGGACTGCAACAGGACACCATGGTCCTCAACTAGGATCATATGCCATAAATAATCTCCAAATTCCAGCCCTTGCTTCTCCTGTTAAAAGAGAAGTCTCCAGTGCAAAGCCTGGCTTCCTCAGGCCAGGGGTGTGGTCTGGGGAAGCAGAAAGACAAATTGATGGTTTGGTTCATAGATAAATCAGGAGTTAATGAGATGAGGATGTAAAACCTTCTGCCCACAGCAGGTGCTGCAGTCCACTATTGCCACACAGAGTTCACTTACTGTCCAGGCAAGTGTTTGTTGTCTTTGTTCAGTGGTAGATAAAAAAGGCAATTATTTACACAACTACTGAGTCCGTTAGTTGAAGTAAGATTAATTGTCAATTCTCACAAGGGCTTCAAAGTGGTGAAAAATAATTTGATCCTTCAGAAGTCTCTTGATGAAGGTGCATCTTGTGCTCCTTGACCTGGGGCTGGCCCATGCTGCTGCTACTGAAAGGGGAACCTTTTGGTAGCTCAGTGAAAATTTCACTTCCTTGAACCTAACGCTGCTTTGACCCTTAAGCCCTAATTCCAAGCCAGGCTCCCCTACTGCCCACAGCTCCTCCGCTGCGCCATGGTGAGGGTGGAAGCTGGCCAGGCAGTGCAGGTGACAGCTCTCGGAGGCTGTGGGGACCCAGCTAGAGTCAAGGAGATCCAACGGAGTAGCAGGTTGTGCTGCGAGTATGGAAAAATATCTTCCAGATTAGCTGAGGGTCTGTTTTGTGGCTTGGTTGGTCTTTTTTTGGGGTTGTTTTAAATTTTTTTTTTCTTTTTAAAGAAATGAATTGAAACTCTCTGCTGATCAGGTTTTGGCCTTTTCCTGGAAATATCGCTATGCATCATAGAAGAACATGAGGTACAGAGACCTGCATTATATACCTGACTCTGTGCAGCAGTCCAAGATCTGGGAAGACAGGCACAGCAAGGAGGGACTGTTACTCAATACAGAGCTGCTGAAGTATCAGCTGAAGTGATGTTTCAGCTCTTTGCAGGTTTGGTAGCCTAGGAAATATTCCCAGTGGGCAGTTAAGTCAAATAGGTGGTCCCTTCCTGCACCAGAGAAGGAGGCTGTGCTCCCAGAAGGGAGACAGAGCAAAGGGTGTGGGTAGAAATGAAGGTACTTCATCAGTGCACATGAACAGCTGGTGTTTAAGGAATAAGAAGATGTCTTGTGTTTTTTTTTCAAGGCCAGATTCCCAATGAGAAAAGCGGAGGAGTATCAGCTTGGCTTCTCCCAACAGCTTCACCAGGGCACCAGGTGAACCTGAGAGAGAACCTATTCCTCTCTCTGCATGACTGACTAGGTCCTAAAAGCACCTCTGACAGCTTTAACTGTACCTTTTTATTGGATAAATGAGAGGAGGAGCGGAAATAGGTAAAGATACAACAAGGAATAAGACAGGACATGCTGGTACAACATCTCCCTTCCAGGTATCCTGGGGATTGATAGCACCAGTCATTTTGCACTGCAGCTTTCCAGACACTCCAAGCCAGGATTTGTTTTCTGCTAGGTTTCATTGCAGAATGGCCGTGACAGGCAAGATAAGAATTGTCGCTCTACCACAGCCTTTAAACCCTCAGACAACTTGCTTAATCTAGAAGGTTACTTCCTGATCTGCACAAGCCCCTCTGCCTTTGTTTGGAGAAATTAATTTACGTGTGTTGGTTGTTCACCATAGTGGGGGGTGCTAGACCTGCATGGGCACAAGCAGAGTGCAAGCCATACTACAGAAATAATTAAATCTATAGTGAAAATGTCAATGCACAGGGTTCTGATTTAAAGGTGATGCTAGGAAAATAAAGAACATCTCCACTGCTGGAAGTCTTCACAGCATGTGCAAGGCATAAGTTTCTTAATTTACTTTAGAGATCCAGCTGGTCCTCTGCAGACCCGAAGTACCAACTCCGAGCAGCCGACTGCTGTTTCCCTTTAGAATGGTAAGTATGAGCTGCAAACCTCCTAAACTGGCACCAAACGTCCAACCATGCGATGCAATGATGTGAGCTCTGTGGAATAACTGAATTTCACTAGCCCTAAACGGTCACTAGAAAAAAAAAAACAAAACATGAGCCTCTGGTCTCAGAATTGCAAAACTAACTAGAAAAAAAATTGAACTAAATGTCAACTGAAGTAATGCTATTTTCCTGAGTTTACAAATAGTCTGAAACTATCTCTTGGAAACATGACCAACACTATTTTGTAAGTCCTCTGGGTCATTAACTTCATGAAATTGAGTCATGTAAAAGCTATACTGATAATTTTCATTGCTTATGTTTTGGCAGAGACACTGAGAAAGGAAAAGAGAAGCAAAGCCCAAGGAAGAAGGAAATGTAGAGGATAAAATGGGAGAAAAATTAAGAGTCAAGGAAGACAAGAGTAAGTAATCCTACAGACTAAATTCCTGTTGAGACAATACAGTGTTTTATTGCATAGAGTGGAAGTATCTGTTCCCAATGGCCCTGCTCTGTCCATGTAAAATACCAGGTAAAGAAGTGGGAATTCTGGTCTCGTCTAGGAGGGATGCTGCTCTGATACAACGCCAGGGCGTTGGCTGTGACCATCTCTCAGACCTGGTTGCCTTCACAGGGCCAGTCTGACATCTGCCCACTAGAAGTGCAGTTAAGTCCAGCATGAGAGCTCTCTGGGGGTTTGAAATCTGAGGTTTGCTCAAAGAAGGAAAAGAAATATTTTCTGGACATTTTTGTGAAAATGGGACACAAGACAGCCTTCCTGTCAAACGTGTTTTTCCACACAGAGGCCATGTCACCAGTGCACACAACGAGGTTCTAGTCCCTCTTTTGCTTGAGCAAAGAATATTTTCAGAGCAGCAGCTCTCTGATCTAAATTCATACCGTGACACATGGTGCAGATTAGTCTGTCTCTGTCCCTTTTTCTAACACCAAGTGACCTGAATCCAAATAATCCCTGGCAAAAACTTTATCAAAGCTCATACATCTCAGCAAAAAAGGTTCAGTTCAAAGACTGAGAATACTTTGCTGAACTGGTTTTATTAGTAAATTGGTTTGGATGATTTCTGCTCAGATCAGAATCTCCTACGACATAGAAGATGAAGACGATGTAAAAAAATCAACAGCAATCAGAAAAGGACAAAATGAAGAAACTGTGCAGGAAATAAAACAGGGGAAAACTGCTTCATTTGTTCCTCCTGCTACATGCATGTTGCCTGTCATCTCCTTCATGTTGACTCCATGTTGGAACACAAACAGCATTTCTTTCGGCTTGTTCTTGCATCATTACCTTTTCTAGATAGTTAAAAGAAAGCCCTTGGTGATTCATGTTTTGCTGTGTTTGGTGCTCAACAGATGTCTGGATAATTAAAACTACCCTATCAGTGACTTAGTCATTTCTGATAATTATTCCAGTAGCACATAATTTTCGTATTTCCCTGACCTCTGTGGTCTGTAACATGTCTTTCGCTTTTTCTGTTGTTTTCTGCATTTGCACACACGTTTTTTGTGACACTTGTAGTTGTCTTTTTACATCTTGCTACTGTCACATTTGCTTCGGATGAAAAAGGCTGGTGTGGCAGAGGCCATCGCTGTCTGAACTCTGTTTGAGTTCCCAGGGCTAATGGGCTGTGCCGACTCTTTTTTTTTTTTTTTTGCTGAAACTGCTGGGAGTGGATATGGTTTGGGGTTTTTTTGTGTGTTTTCTTTTCCTTCCTGAAACACCATTTTCTGGCGCATTTGTTCCAATGACAAATTGCCTTCCATGACGCTTTTCAAGCATCAATTGCTCTTCCAGTCAGTTTCTTGTTTTGATGCTTGAAAAACACCTGTGTGATGTTTTTTATCTTGTATTGATAACCTGCTGAGTGGTTTTCTGTCATCGCCAACAACAACGACCAGATTCCTCCTCTTGTTCCTGTCTCCTTCATTTTACAGATTACTGCAGATGAGCAACTTTTTCTCTGACTGCTTAAGCCCTGCACCATCACAGGTATGGTGGTATTCCCTTCCTCAGATGTGAACAGGGGTGTTTGCTTCAACTTTCTTTCCGTTTACATACTGGTATTCCTCCCTGTGGTCTAAACAATACTCCTGTTCTACCTTTCCTGGCTGAAGAGCTGCAAACTCTTCCAGTCCCTGTGTTTGCCACAGCTTTGAAGATAAAATGGGTCAGAAAGGTACAATTTTGTCCTTAAGACAGTTAGTCCAGAATTTCTGCTGCCCTGTACTTCAGGTAAATTCCTCCAATTCTCCTTCATGAAGCTGAACTCTCTCCATTCACTTGATCAAGCCCTCGTGTACAGCTCAGACTCCCAAATCACATCCAACGTGAGTACAGTTCCAGCATGGCAGGAGCAAGCCGTGCTTGCTTATAGCAAGGCTGAATTCAACATTATCTCTTTTAATTGCCTCAGTGGTTTCTCCAGCCCTCCTTGTTTTCTCTCCTTGACTCTCCTCACAAAGTGGATTCTCCACTTTATCTATTCAATGTTCAGCCAATTTCACAGCTTTCTGGCTTTGAGTAATTTTATAATCTCTTACTGTGCTACTCCCAGAACAAACAGGAAGAAAATTTCAGCTCTGATAAACTAACATCGGGGAAAGCACAGCACTTCTTTAAGGCAACACTGTCCCATCTCCATCTGCTTTATTTCTCTTGTTACTTAGGCAGAGAGAAGAAAATTCAGCACAATTCATGTTCGGGTTTAGCAGCATAGAGATTTTTTGCTTAAAACATCTACAGGTAACAAATGTAACTCAACAGAAACGGCAGGTTTTGAAATCTATAATGCAAACTTCTAAGCTAATGTTTTTCTGTAGAAGACTCTTCATTTTGACGCAGAAAGAAAAAGAAAAGCTTGTAATTTTTCAAATGCCAGATTGTGTTTGTAATGCTGGCAGTTAGAAGCACCGTGTTTTGCCAGGTAAACAGAACAAATCTGATATGGGAATAACCAGTGCAGAAGAAGAACATGGAAAAGCAACAAATAACTTTAGTCACCTTCATCTGAAACCCTGACAGCAACAGCCTGTGTTTGCCAGGCTGTACAAACACCCTGTATAAACACTGGTCCCGTCCACTAAGGGTGTGAGTAACACAGCCCTGCCCATCACACCCCTGCAGCTCACAAGAACAGCCTTTCCATGGTAACCATGAAGTAACAGCCTTGGCAGGAGAAGGGTGGCCCTGTCTACACAAGGGATTCATAGATGTCGATTGCGCAAATCCAGGTGAACTCAGGGGGAACTCCTCACACCCTGAGATGTTCTTCAGCACTTTGGGTATAATCTCATGAGCCAGGGCTGAACAGATACACCACCACAACGGTCTCGGCAGAAGCAATCCTGGCACAGGAGTATAGTAGGACTCACAGAATCGAGCCTTTGAAGGCCCACTGCTCGTATTACAACGCACACCACACACTAAACAAGGCTTGTTCGTCTCCACTGCTGGCTACAAATGCAGTGCCATGCACTGACAAAGAGCACACACGCTCCCCATGCTATCCAAAATAGCAACCAGTTGTAAATTGTTGTGTGACTGATGTTGTCATTAATTGCGGCAGCTACCCCCACCTACTCCTTTCACTGTTTGATGCTGACCTATAAATTTACAGTGTATGACTCTTAAACAGTGATGTCACTGTATAGCTAAAAGGCGAATATACCTGTTATTATTTTTTTACTGCTTTGCATAAGAGTCCAAGTAACAACGTTTAAAAATAAGGAAGCCTACCAACCCCCATCTCTTCCCTTTCCCTTACTGCCATCATATTTAAAACAGATTACAGTTAACAGTTGAATTCTTCTAAGATTCCTGGTGGAAAGTATGTATCCTGCTAGTAACATCAGAAGAGGCTTAATGTGCACTGGGTACCAAAAGCTCTATTGCAAGAGCCTCCCAATTATCCTTCCCTCCCTTTGCAAATTGCTCCTAACACTGAATCAGAAAAGGAAAAATAAGTTCTTTTTTTGCTACAGACATGTCCAGCAGCAATAGCATATAGAAAAACATCTGTAGTTTCAAAAAAAGAGTGAGTGGTGCTAACCAGTGCAACACAAAGAAATACTCAGCAGTGCAAGGCTTGTCTGTGAGTGCTATGAAGCTTTTCAATTTTAAATTTTAATCATTTGACTTAATTCACTCTTAAGCAGCAACCCATTACCTCCTGCAGCTTGATCTCATCTGGCTGGAGGATGCTGAGGACCCCGCTGCTCCGGATCTCAGGAAGATCTTGCCATAAGTTGAACCTGGAGTTGGAGTTCCTCAGCAAACTGATTTGTGGTGGAGCTTTGTTTTCGGTTGTACTTGTAGGTTCTGCTTCAGATGGGGTTTCCTCGCTGGGGGAATTCTCCTCAGGGTCTGTCTGTGAATCCTGCAGTCGTCTGGTTTCAATCTCCTGGCGCGTAGATTTATCTCGATATTCCTGATACAAGAGCCCTAGGAGGCAACATTAACAGGTCTGAGAGGCTACAGCTGAACAAAAGAGTAAAAATGTATTGTGGGGAAGGATATTTGTTTTGCATTAGTTCACCTCAGCAGAGGTGAGAGAGATCCCTTCCGTGCTGAGCGGAAAAGCCAATTACGGCATTCCTATTTCAGCCAGAAGTGGAAACTATAAATGGAAGGCCATTTCTAAATCTAAAATGTTGTCAACAATCTGCTCTCACAAAACATTTAGTAGCACAGTCAGATGAATCCATGATCAATCAGAAGGCATAAAAGAAGTGATTAGCGATTTGTTATTTGACAGGCTTTAAAATGTTTCTTTTAAACCTTGATTTTCTCTGCAATATTATTATATAGTTTTATAGTTATATAGATTGATAGGTATGTGTAAGTGTGTGTCTGGAAAAATAATACTGCACATATTGAAAGTACTTTAAAGGAGCGATTTGATGGCCGTGAAAATCCTGAAGGAGGAAACACTGAGTGGTAAGGCATAGGACAGGCGAAGCACTGTGACAACTAGCTACAGTTACTAATTTGTTTTGATATTGACTTAGTGGTTAGCCTTGGATAAGTTGCTCCATTTCCTTCTGTTTTCCTTCTCAGTTTCTATGATGACTGAAGATACAAAATTAACATTGGAAAGGTCCCCGAATGCCACAGCACTAAGGAAGAGGCTCTGAATCCACACCATTTTGTGGCACATCAATTACATGAGGTGTCTTCTGAGTTTCAATTACTAACTTCAGGAGCAGACGAAATTGCACAGAATTTGCCCCCACCCCTGATTTCAACTGACAGCATGAAAAAGGTAGGAATCCTGAAATTCCTTTGCGATCTTTATAAGATCTTTTGTCTCTCCCAGGGCTTTCTAACTGCCCCATTTCTCTTTCTGAGCCATCTGTAGGACCCAGAATATTAATTGCTTGAATATAAAATGTAATTTAGAAAATATTAAAAGACAAGAAAGCATGAGCCTGCTCTGAGTCACTCTCATCACTTACTCAAATTGAAGGAGCGCAATTTACATTATCTCCCTTGATTTATACTTGAATTGCAAAGTGTAACACGCATCAACAAAGAGAAAAGTCCTTGATGTTAAAAAAAGAAAACAAACCCTATGTAATTTATTTCGTCCGAATCATTAGGGGTTAAAATCTATCCAGTCACATGCATTCACGATATAGAATCTGCTTCTGAGATCCAGTGTTTAATAAGGTGAGAGACAACTGGGTCAGGAGTTTGTCCAGGGAGGGCAGAAACATAGATGTTACTGCCTATTAAATCTCTGGGCCAGTCTTCATGAGGCTCTGTACCGGTAACTGTTAAAACTATATCAGAAATATGCTGGGGAAAAGCGCAGGCACAAAGGACAGCATTACCGCAGTCTGCAAGCATATCCTGTTATCTGTTCTCCCTGGAAAGATGTTCAACACCGGATTAAAATAGCAATAAGGGTAGCTGTGCCTAGGAAACCATACAGTCTTCTGTTAGCTTCCTACACGGTAACTGAAGAGAGGAGACTTCCCATGAAGTTCTGCATGCTGCTGCTGCTACTTATATAATTTCTCTCTGCGTCAGCTAGGCTTATATGGCTTTCCTAAGCATTTCTGCCTGTTATTCAGCATTGGTGAGGGTGCTGAGGATGTGGTGGAGTGGAAAGGCTCCTTCAGGAACAGAGCAGAGAGCCTGTTAAATCGAAGCTGCTTTCAGTGGTACTGTTGTGTAAAGCTCAGAATAATTATACTTGCAGTGTCTGATTGTACAGCCATGTTGTGCTCGTGGGTCTGCCCTGCAAGTCAGAGGTAATTAAGGATATTTTGAGTAAGGGGGATTTAGTGTCCCTTGTGCAGAACTGGAGAGAAGCCCTGTAAAAAAGATCCTAAAGATGAATTTTCCCTTTGCTTTTAAGGAAATAAAATCCAGACAACGAAACTTGATTTTGTTTCCAGGTTCCCTGTCTGACCAACCAAAAAGAGCCTTCAGTGCCTTCAGTGGCAGGCAAAGGCAAATACAGACACGGGGATATTGGATTGACTAAAGGCATCTACCACCAGAACTCGGTCATAAATTACAGCAAGGTAACTCATTTTAAGGAGGGAGCTGAAGAGAGACTGGCTATAGCTCTACCACAGACGGCAATGTGGGGAGGAAGCAGAAAGGTGGTACCAGGAGAAAAACAAATGACAGCTAGATGTTTAGACAGAAGAAGGGCAGGAAGAAACAAAGAGGGTTGTGCTAGCAAGGATAAAAGATATCCTCGCTATCTTGGGGTAAAAGGTCCATCCATCTGTCGGTAAAGAGGTTACGACAGGTAGAGCAAAGGCTTACATGAGAGAGAGAGAAGCCTACTCTAGATGAAGCAGGAGACGGTCACGGCCCAGGACGAGTGGTATAACAGATGCAAGGTCAGGGAACAGGGTTTTGACATGTTGAAAGGAGAACAATGCATTTGGGGACTGACTGAATGTGTAGAAAGAAGCTGAGATCAGTAATTGAATGTGACTCAGAAGACACAATGATTTAGAAAATGCTTACATTTAGTAAGTGAATGAGTACAAAATGTCAGAGACCTGTATGAGCTCCACTCATTGCTTAATGTCCCAACTGTCCCTACTGTGACCTGGCTAAAGGTTAACCATGTGGTCAGACCATGGGTTTGGTGTCACCTATTGACTTAAGTGGTTAAGGCTGATCTTCCGACGGGGTGTTTACATAGTTTGTATAGTACATAATAGACTTTTTCCTTTGTGTTTATTCCATTTAATTTTGCTGTCGCAGTCTCCCTTCCCAGCTCCCTCAAAAACTGGGAGGGGAACTGAAAAACGAGTTACTAATTGTGGAAAATGCTCGCCTTAGAGACTTCACAGTGCTCTTAAAGTAAACGTTATTACATTGAAAGCTACGTAAAATCTCAGGAGGTCCAGAGACGTTTTCTCTGAAATTCTCTGCTCCAATTTCAGGCAAAAAGTCCATTAATGCCTCAAAGGCAGGAGGGAGGGAAGGGAGCGAGTGTGCTCCAGCCATTTGAAACAACCTCTCTGTTGGGGATTAACGTATCATCTCTGGTTGTCAAAACCCTGTCTCCTCCATCAAGGTGCAACAGACCTACTTGCAGTTACATGGACGTGTGCAGAGCGATCACAAGGCTTCCCTCTGATATACAGCTCATAAAAATACATATGAATATAGCAACTGGGTTGCTTTGAAGTTCTGTTGGCTTTTAGTATTTTTATCATGCTTCTTAGTAGCACAGTCCCAGTAAACTGCCAACGGATCGACACCTCTGCCTTTGGAGATCAGTGCCTCCACAGCCAAAAGCAAGTAACAGATCTGGCAACATCTATGCAACTTGTTCACCGCTTTCCTCCAGAAGGCCCCGAACTCGGCTGTTTTGTCTGACAGACGCTGGCAGGCTGCTGGTTTCACAGCAGCCTTTTTCCCCAGCACTCTCCCGCTGGTATCAGGTGCTCCACAAGTGAGCCCTGCCCGCCACAACCTCACACCAAACTGCAGCCGCTCTCCTGTCCCAGAGACAGGGTGAGAAGCTTCCTCGTCTCTGCCAGGAAGGTTTGCCTTGCTGCTCATAAGAATTATCTGATATTCCCATGCAAAGTGCTACATTCCTGCCCTCTAGATTCAAGTATCCTTCAGTTTCGTTTCCTGAAATTGAACAGAACCATTTAAAAAATGAAGCTTCTGTATTCCCACCATAAAACCTGCCTCAGGGTGGGGATTAATTTTGCTGTTGCCCAAATCTCTCTGAGGGATGTTGCAATTCAGATATGGGAAACCAAGAAACAAGCCGTGAAGGTCCTCTCCACGTCCCACCAAAAAAAAATAATATTAAAAAATATCACAAGAGGAAAAGCCTAACAGTTCTCTCTTCCACAGCCACCCCGATAACCTCAAGTCTCCCTTTACAAAGAGACCACAAATGATAAAAAAACCTTACTCCTCTGTTGCAAATGCTATGCTAGCGGCTGTCACAGATAAACACTGACCCTGGCGCATACAACTAGCGTCCAACGGAATAGCTGACCCACTGCTTCAGCCTTACGCCTTTTTGGAGTATGCAAAAGCAGGTTTCAGCAGGACGTTGGCTGTAGCCTTAACTACTACGTAAGTACAAGAAGTAATCGTTGTTTATGAATGGAGGTAAAGGTGCTGAGCGACTGATTTAAATCACCTGCCAGGCAGCCTGCAAACCTGCTGCCCCTACAGACAGCAAAAAGCCACCACTGAGGGTGCGATTCCCATGTTTGAAACTGACAGAGAGAGGTTTTCCCAGCAAGGACAGGTCCGATCTGGGTTCCATTCGCTAAACTGGCGGTTTGGGGGATTTCAGTGGGGCGGGAGGCGCCGGCTGGGCTCCGGTGAGGGGCCCGTCCCGCCGCGGCGGCACCTCTAGGGGCTGCTGTGCTGCCGCCAAGCGCGGGCAGCGGGACAGCGGGACAAGTTGTGGCAGAGCGCGGCGGCCGGACCCCTACCCGGGCCGGAGGTGACACAGCGAGGCGGGGGACGGCTCCTTACCGATGTGCTCGATGAGGTTCCTCCAGGAATCGGCCGTCATGGGGTGGGCGGGCGGCGGCGCCTCGGCGGTGGCGGGGCTCTCCCCAGCGGCGGCAGGGGGCTCCCTGTGGGATGCGGAGGTGCCCTCAGCCGCGGCGGCAGGGC